>JARHVA010000580.1:3795000-3842500 GCA_037957365.1 Torreya grandis | reverse complement strand
GTTATTTTTGTCTTTGTTGGTAGTTTTGTAAGTCCTTACTGGTGGCTCAATATTATGTGTATATCTCTTACCTCATTTGAGTACCTAGTTATCAAAACCCTCCACCAAGATAATGGTTTGGGTGGTAACGGCCACCAGTGGTTGGGATCATAGGGATGGTTCTGAGGGGTGTTCTCCTCACTATGTTTATCCTTCTCTATTGATGTACCTATATTACATGTGGTGTTTTTCTCTTATTTGTGCCTATTAGCATATGATGTTGATGTGATGGATTGTGGTTGGGTATCTATTTTATGTTGTGATTCCTTTTCCTTATTACATTATGTAGTTATAATATTATTATATTGGAAAATGGACATTATGGGTTAGGATGTTGACACTTGAGACATTATTTTTGATATTATCTTGGGTTTTGTATAATTAATTAACTATAATTATTTTTTTGATACATATTTTTATGGGACTATATTTACCACATGAGTGGTAACATGATTATAATGCATTATGTTATACTTGACCTTTGTATACTAGTGTATGTACATGGCTTAGTGATTTTCTTATTGTTTTAAGTAGGATTGAAATTGGAAAATTTTATCATTGGAAAACTTGAAACCATATATGTAATTACCTTTTTCCTTCATTTGGAAATCAATAACACTCTACTGAAAATAACCAAGTGGTGTTTTGTAACTCTTGTCAAGTTCACCATGGTGCTATAACTAGTTCATATAAAGATGATTCTATGAGTGTTTAAACATGCTCTAGTGGAATTAGTCATGATCATTTCATGGTATAAATGATGGGAAATATTTTAAGTATTGTATTAATTAATTAGATATTGATGATTAGGTCTTTAGTGGTTCAACTAATATTGATGTAAACTTTATGGGCCTTGGAAAGAACAATCAACTCTTTGTTATAATTCTATTATTTCACTTAACTTAATAATGAATAGTATGTGGACTTACCATTTTTATTATGTCAATATCATGATGATAAGACATCCCTTAATTTGTATCACTATTACTAAACACATGACCTTAATAAGATTATAATTTTGACTAAAAATTAAGTTGTTACCAATTGATTATGCAATTAATCTCTTAATGATCCAAACAGAATGTTCCCATCACTATATTATAGCAATGAATGCTTATTGGTCATAATGTCATTTTAGTGAGCTTACTTCCATTGGTTAAGTAATGAATTAAGATAGATCAATGATATTTGTATATGAATTCTCATATTGGATTATGGATTATTTTATTAATAGTGCCATAGTGTTTTTGAGATATGACATAATTTTTTGAAGTTAACAACTTAGATGTTAAAATGCAACTATTGGTTAGTGGAAGTTGACTATACTATCATTAATGCTTATATGGCTTGGACAGTTATTGGTTATGTTAAATGTGTGAGTGCTTAAAATGAAAGCTTATCCATCTCATGGAATTCTCGGTATACTTTATATGTGTTCACCCAAGTAATAAATGATTCTATAATTAGAATGAAGATTTAAAGATTTATGGAAACCTTTATAAATATACTTAATTAATTGAATTAATTAATCCACCTTGGTAAGGAGTTCTAATTCATAATTTTCCTTAGTAAACACTTAAGCTAATGCTTGAGACTATTTTAACATAAAAAACTTGCATGGTGATACACATGCCTTTTGCGTGGAGTAAATACCTATGTTTATTTAATAATATAATGTGGTAGGATAACTAAAGGATAATTAAGTAACATTTAGGTGTCAAACCCCATTCAGATGGCTCTTGGGATGGTAATACTATAACATAACAAATGATCTTGTAGCATGGAGAGTAATAGATTTCCCAATGCCACTTGTATGCTTATTCAATAAGATGCTCTCAGGTGTGTTGTCATCCAAATTGAATTGATTATAATTTAATTCATATAAATTATTGATAGAAATGCTTTATGCATGGAATTACATCTTGTGTGGATGGTCTTCATATTTTAATGGAACAAAGGCATAATGTTTCTCCAAAAGACTCAAATCATGGTATAGTGATCCAATAGGATTTATCATATGGGTTGACCTTTATTTGTGTAGATTCTAGAGGTATATGATAACTAGTATCCTCATCATGTTGGCTTTAGTAGTAGGTTAGAGTTTTCCACTTTTTTATCTCACGATGTGTTAAGACTTACCTAAGCAAGTTAGTGAGGTAGACCTTTATGTTCGATCATTTAGACCCCTTGTTTAAGTCTTATTCATCTAGCTTATCCTATCTATTTAACTAGTGATTTGTTAACTAGATATGCTTAGATGAACCTGATACCATTTTCATTGCTTATAGTATTATCCTTGGGGTGTTTGTTGTGTGTTGTTTGCACTCCTTATAGAGTTGATGAGATGCATTGTACTGCATTAATTTATGTAGTGGGACCTTTTTATGTTCCATTATGTAATTTGATAGATAAATTGAAAATGAAAAAAAATTGGGGCTGTTTCAATAATAAAACCATATATTTTCATGCTAAAACATTGTCCTTTAAGATGTGCCAATTATGACCAAATCTAAGTGACTTGCTTGAAACTTTCTCTAAATTCTATCATTTAAAACTACCTTTTGTGTGTGTGAACTAAAATAAATATCAATTTGGTAATATGATGCATAAATAAGATAAATATGGGCTGAATTAAATGGAAATGGAATGATTGGAAAGGACCAAACCATGCCCCCAAGTAGGGGTTCTCATAGACAATGTTCAACAAATCAAGTATAAAAATGCTTGAGATGCATAATATTCATGGGCTCATTTATCTCTTCTCCATATGGTGTGACTAATCTATATGATCTAGATCCATAATTTATGTGATTATGAATGGACCCAACCAATTAGGTTTAAACTTTACTTTATTTTCATGAGTGGCTTTGGTATTTTTCTAGTTCTCTTTCAAGACTAGTTCACTAGGTTTAAAATATATGTGGTTGACATAATTATTATATCTATGACATAACCTATTATAATATGCTTGAAGGTTATTCAAATTAGTTACTCACTTTTCATCAAGTAGGTCTCATTCTTGTATCCAATAAACGTAGTTTTCCTCTTCATCAATGATATTTTTTAGTGAAGTCCACAAGGAATGCAACTCGCTCTTCATAGGGAGAATGGCTTCAGTTCCATAAATGAGGGAGTATGGTGTGGATCCTATTAAATTTTGCATATTATTATGGTAGGTCCAAAGGGTAATAAATAATTTTAAATGCTAATCATTGATAAAATCATTAATTGTATTTTAAGGATTTGAACCAGGGTTTTGTTAGATGCTTCAGCTTGGCCATTGCTTTGATGATTAAAAGTAGTGGAAAAGTGTTGTATAATTTGGTGTCATAAAGGGATTAGATGTCCTTATTTTTCAAGGATCCACTATTATCAAAAAAGAGGTCACAAGGAATGCCAAAAATGGTAAATGAGGTGATTGAGTATGAACTTGGACATTTTATTACCTATTACATAAGTGAGGGGAATGAATTCAACCCACTTAGTAAAGTATTCCGTGGTAGTGAGGATATGTTTATGGACATCAGAAGAAGGAGGATTTATTTTTCCTATGATACTGAGTCACCATGTGGAAAATAGCCATGGCATAGTGAGAAAGTATAATTCTCTAGCTAGAGAATGAATAATATTAGCATCTTTTTGACAAGCCATACACTTTTTTACACAAGTAGCTACATCAGCCTACATGGTGGGCCAGTAATACCCTATACATACAAGTTTCTTCGAAATGACCACACTACTAGTGTGAGACATACAAATCCCTTTATTTAACTCATTAAGCACTAATAGTGACTCTACCAAAGATAAACAATGAAGTATAGTTATAGCATATCCTCTACGATAGAGTGTGGTAGTGAGTATGGTATAATGAGAGGTATGATGAATCAAGGGTTTTTTTTATGGGAAAGGTTTGGAGGGAAAATGTTATCATGGATGTAGGTATATATATCAAAATACCAATTTTAGCTAGGATTAATAATATCACACAACATTTTATATTGGGAACATTCATGAGATGGTCTCAAGAGATTTTTGATAAGAAACTAGTAATCTAGAACATGATTTGCAATGCTTATAAGGGAACCAATGGTTGTTATTACATCTAAAATTTATTTGCTAGCCTTTAGAATTTATTCAAAATGAATGTGTTCAAAATAATATTTAACATGGTATACCGTATTCTTATAAGGAATAAGTTTGTCATATTTTATTTCGCATTGTTCTATTACCTAGTTGATAATCAGTTGAGAATCTCCATGAACATGTGATCACTTGATATTCTATTGTACTACTAGATGAAGCCATGTGATGAGTGCTTCATATTCTATGATATTATTAGTACAATAAAAACTAATTTATAATGCCTTGGGAATGAGATCCCCATATGGCATTATGAAGAGAATACCATCTACTGATCCATTAGAAGTGTAGGAACCATCAAAATAAAGGGTCCAGTGTTGAGAATCAGAAGAAGTATCATCTAGATTCATGATTGACTCATTAAAAAAATTGAAAATAAGTGGATTAGAATCTAACTAGGGTGCTTCAACAAGATAACATACAAGTATATTCCCCTTAATTGATTTTTTACATATATATTCAATTTTAAATTCACTTAACAACATGATCTATTTAGACATACGACCTGTCAAGGTTGCTTTGGAAAGTAGATATTTGAGTAGGTTCACTTTGGAAATAATAATGGTCTTATTGTTGAGAATATAATGTCACAATGTTTAGGCTACAAACACCATTTTTAATCAAGATTTTTCAAATAAAATGTAATTATTTTGATAGGCTACCAATGTGTGGGTCAGGTAATATACAACTATTTATTTTGCTTGATCATTATGTTGCATGAGGAGTGCTCCCAAGGCTTATTCAGTTGCTAAGATGTAGATAAGTAATGGTTTTCTAGGTGTTGGCAGAGTTAGAATAGGTGGTTTTGCCAAATATTATTTTAATTTCTTAATGGCCTTTTGATAATAATAATTTCATGATAATGTGGTGCCTTTATTTAGAATATGGGTGAAGGGATGGCATGTATCTATTAATTGAGAAATATATCATCTAATAAATTAAATTTTGCCTTATAAGCTATAAAGATGCTTTAGATTATAATGTTAAGGCATTTTTGTAATGGCCTTAACTTTGGATGGATCAAATTCAATGTCCCTATGAGAGATAATAAACCTAATTTTTTTAGAAGTAACTCCAAAGACACACTTTTTAGGATTAAGCCTTATTTTGTATTTACAAAGCCTTTTGAAATATTCTTAGTAATACATTTAGATATCTTTATCTAGTCTTGGATTTTCCTAGAATATCATATAAATAGTCTTTAACAATATTGTGAAGCATGTCATGAGAAATTAAAATCATTTCACACCAGTATATAGCACTACCATTCTTAAGGCTAAAATGAATTACCTAGTAACAAAACATTCTCCATGTAGTTGTAGACACCAAAATTATGTCTAACCCTTGGTTGACTCTCCCCCTTGGTCACCCCTTTGGTCCCCTTTGATCCCCTTCAACACTCCTAACCTATGTCTTATTAATATAAAATAATTATCTTATTTAAATTAATAATTCTCTCTCTCCCCTTGCCACCTCACCACCCTTGGATGCCCTCCTTAGATTCTCTCCACTACCCCATGCCAAGTCTTAAATGCCTAAACCCCATTCATGACCTATTCGTATCCTCTCATCCATTTTAATCCACCTTCGACCATTTCTTCCCCCAACCCGCTGACCCGGTAGTTGAAAAAATGGACAAAAGGCTATTTTTAGCCTTTCTACCCACCTTTCAGCTGCCGACGTTGGTCAACTGTCGACCGACGTCAGCAGTATTGCTGGTGTTGGTTGCCTTCAAAACTACATTCCACCTCCAGAATGCGGATCCGACCTTCTTTCAATCCGATCCTTTCAATCTTTAACAATCTTTCCAATCTGCCAATTTGCCAATCTTTCAATCTACCAACCTTTCAATCAGACCTCTCTCTTGGACTCCCTTCCTCTCTCAGGCACACAACAAGCACCACAGGCTACAGGGGCTCACATTGTAGGAAGTCTTCTACTTCAGCAACCAATCTGCAACACTCTTTCTTCATCAAGCCACAGGTAAGTACTTTTGTGTTTTCATTTCAAATATTTACACTGTTAGTAATTAGTTTTCTAGTTGCTACTTTTCTTACTATGAACCAGACCACAGACCCAACCTGCCCTTCCCAGAGAGGCTAAAAATCCTTCTCCCATCCTTCTCTCCTTGTCACCCTATCCCTTCCCTGACTCCTTCCTTAGACCTCATTTGACTCCCCTGCAACTCTGCATAGACTCTCAGATGACCTCTAAATAGACTCTCAGACCATTTAAATAGACCTAGACCCCTTCTCAAACCCATCAATAGTCCAAAAACTTGCCCAAACCCCATCCCAGACCATTGTCCTAACTGAAATTGATCACTACCCCCACTAACATCGGCAAACTAACCGACATCGGCATCCTTGACAACTGACGCTGGCAGCCTAACCGACGTCGGTGACTGTGACCAGATCGACAACAGCCTTTAGGTACACATTTGCTTCTATTTATTTTGATTCAATATTTTATCATTTCTATTTCTAGCAACATTCTACTCTTCATTAGACATTCTTTTTTATCTACTAGTGGGTTGCCATCCCTCATAGATGTCTCTGCACTTCTAGGATCAAGCTTTGCTTGGCAACCCACCATCTACCTATCTAACAATCTCTGTGTTTGAGTCTCTTTCCTCTACAGGTGTCATCCTCCACAACCAAAGAGGAGTTCTCACAATGTCTGGATAATGGTACACAGACCTCATCTGGGTATCTACAAACCCTAGACCATTTACTTTAGTTTCTCACTTTCTTTTGAATGTAGAAAAGCGAAAACAGTTTGAAATAATAGTGATGAACATAATTTTGTGTTGGTCCTCAAGAATAAATTTAATCTAGCTATATCCATATAAACCATCCATAAGATATATAATCTCATACCCAAAAATGAAATCTACAATCATATCAATATTTTCCAAAGGAAAATCATCCCTAAGACATGCTTTATTGATGTTTCTAAAATCAATACATAATCAGATTCTCTACAACTTTTTGATGACCATAGCTATGCTAGAAATCCACTCTAAATAACCAATAATATGAATGCATCCCACTTCTAATAATTTATCCAATTATTTCTTGACAAAAATGACTATGCAAGGGTGTAATTTTCTCAGCTTATGCTTGACTATCTTGGCATCATGGTATACAACAAGGTAATGTACAACTAAATTAGGATCCAATTTAGGTATATCTAAATAAGACCAAACAAAAATATCAAAAAATTATTGAATTATTGAATTAATAATTTTTCATTCTTCTTTAGTGAGGGACACTCCAAGTTTGATACATTTAGGATCATCTGATGTTTTAATATAAACTTCTATAGTATCTTCAACAAGTAGTGTGTAACCATCTTCTAGAATAGTTGGAAATGTGTTACATTGATATATGTCTATTGACTCGATCAGGTCATCAAGCTCACCCATATATGAAAAATATGAACCTCTAAGGTCTGGCAAAGGTTATTCAAAAAATCCCTATGGACAATATCGAACTACTTGATCAAATATTTTTTGTTGTTCTGAACTCATTCTTGATTGGCATGAAATTATGGGACCAGATGAGACTTGGGCTTCACTTGGGATTGATTAATTATTTTAATATGTACTTCTCATTTTTAATGAAATAAAATGAGAGATAATAATTGAGGGAAGAAGAAGAAGATGTGGGGTACACAAATGAGTCCCACTAGGCATGCCATTATGTAGATCAGGAATACAAGAGAGATTAGTCAATTATTAGTGAAATAATACAAAAAATTGAATACATAAATCATCAAGTATAATACATAATTTGAGATATATGATTATAAATAAATAAATACATAATAGAAGATAAAAAAAAATGCTTATACCTCAAAATATTTTCTTGAAAATTGGTTTGTAGATGTTGAGATCAGCTTGTGAAGCTAGGAGTCCTTGGTGATGAAAATACTTTGTGGGAAGCACGTCCCCTTATTCACTTATGATCTGGCTTGGCATGATAATGTATAACATGTTGAAGAAATTAAATATTCTATAATAATTCTTACATAGTAAGTCTAGAATAAATAAGATTATCTAAATTAGATGAAAAACCTCTAATTTATAGACTTTTAAAATGATGTTGAACCATCCATCTTGATATGAGAATCAAGGGCCCAAAATTTATCCTACATATTCATGATGAGGAACATGGGACATGTAAGAAGAGGGTAGGCTTTTGCAATAATATGAAATCTTTATAAAATGTAATCTTTGTAATAAGGCGGGCCTTACCATGTAATTTGAATATTAAATTGGAAAGCTGCTTGGATGTTGAGGATAAATAGGAATATTGATTTTTATATATTTGTAATAGGTGCATTTGTTGTAACTTCATTTAAAGAAGAAGATAAGAAAATTAATTACTCTTAATTAACTAATGTAATGTGATGATAATTTGATAGGATAAAATATGATAATAGAAGAAATAATTATAATCAACATGCAGTGTCTGATTTTAAGTGTCTACAAAAATCATCTATTTATGATTAAGTGATTTATTCATTTCATTTACATTCACACATAGTAATTGAGATTTTCATAAGGCTAGAACTATTAAAGGAAACATATTTTATAATTTATCTTTGGGGGAAGTGGTGTGGGCATTACTATGATAGTAGTCAAGAAATTATATCCTTGATAGAGATACCTCTAGTCCCTTCTAAAATCCTTGCTCCACTACCAACCAAGATGGAAACCCTATGGTGGAGGTTATTGAGATCACTCTTTAGAGGAGAATTTTAGAATTCGCATTTTAACTTAATTAATTTTAAAGGATGTTTTTTAATTCATCTATAGAGGGTTGGGTACTAATCCATGGGTAAAAAGAAATCAACAAGTTCATGATAACTCAATACAGAATAAAATTGAAGCAATGCTATATTTTTATTATATATTTATTTAAGTTCATTAGATGGATCCAAACAAGAAAATAGTTATTATAAAATTAATCCATTCTATGACAAATCATTGACCTTTTGAATCCAAGAAATTAATAAAGCAACAACAATAGTTCACACAAGTTATTCAAGTAAAATTACTATTAAGATCTTTGAGTTCCACCTTTGTTATCATTACAACATCACCCTATTTCATTTATTTTATTAATAATGGAACCATAGGGAAAAAAACATTAAGATAAACCTAATGAGGAATAAATATAGAAAACAAAAAAAATCAAATCTAAGTTAACAAACAAGGGACATGAAAGAAAAATAGAAATCAAAAGATAAGTTATTTATAGTGGCTTCTCAACCCCTCAAAATTAGAAGTAATACTTGATAAATTATCCATTGATAATAAATGTAACATCCTCACCAATACAAAACCTTAGATGGAATGCATTATCACCCAATATTTCATAGATTTGGTAGGGACTGAGACATAATACACCAAATTTTCCATGTTAACCCTTTTGTTCATGATCCCTATCCCATAAGAGGACTAGATCTGAGATTTGAAAGTCCTTCACTTTGGCCCTTTTGTCAAACCAACATTTAACTACCTCTTGGTATCCACTAAAGTCTAACAAGGATTCATCTCATTTTTATTCTAACTACACGAGGTTGAAGAGGTAGGATTCTATTGGATCATTAGTTCCCAAGTATTATTTTGTGAACATAAAGGTAGGGACCTTCAAATTGGTTGGGAAGATAGGATCTTGGTCATACACCAGATGATAGGGGGAATTCCCTAAAGAAGACTTAATCCTAGTTTTATTTAACCATAAATAAAATTTAAGCATATTATGTCAATCCCTTGGGTTTCTTCCTAAAATTTTATTAAATACATTTAATAAATTCTTATTTGTTAATTCAACCAACCCATTACTTTGTGGATAATGATTTAAATAAAATTTAAGAGTTACCTAATGATCATAATCCCATTCAAATAATTATAGGGAGGATAAAGTAATTCCATTATCACATACTAGTGTGACAAGAATACCAAACCTTGTAGCAATGTGCTCCTCTACAAATGGAAGACTATGTCTATGGTGCACTTCTAGAATGGTTGGGATTCAGCCCAATGTGTATAATAATACATCACTATAAGGATGAAATTGTGGCCAATAAAATAATTTTCATTGATGTTCCCCATAAAGTCTAATCTCCATTTAGTAAAGGGTCAGAACTTAATGACTGATAATAGTGGCATAGCTAGGGTACATTGATAGGGTGTATCAACTTGGTAGGTGTGGTAATTCCTTGCATATAAATGAGCATCCTTGAAAATATGTGTCTAATATTATCCTAACTATAATATTTGATGAACATTAGTAGTTATTCAACTATTCTTGGTCTCATATTTCCCATGAAAATCTATGAGTACTATAGTTGCTTCCTCTTTATTTAGGCACCTCAAATATATGCCTTCATATTTTAATCTATAGAGAGTGTTAGCTTTGATCATGAAATTATTTATTCTTAAGTGTAGTGCCTTATGCTACATGTAATTTAGGTGCTTTGGATGCTCATTATTTAGTAGATATCTGACTATATCCATATACCAATCATCATCTATGATGTCATGCAGTGATTACTATTGACAAATGATTTGGGGATCTAACCTAGTGATGGTTTTATAGATTCTTTATGATCAGATAATATTCATTAATGATAGATCTAGATTAAAATCCTAGAGTATGGTTATCCATTTAACACACTTTTATCCCAATTTTATTTCCATTGGCAGGGCCTTCATGACCAAATCAGGTACCATAACAAATACCTTGTTGCATAGAATGTAATACCTAAACTTTTTAATAACCTTGATAAAAAAAGTCTTTTTTTATCAAGTGTGTATTATTAAATTTTAACATTCTTGAGTGGTGTGTTCATGAATACACCATACTTTCATCTCCTAAATTCTTATTTTGTGTTAACACGGTAGTCTTAGAATGATCTAAGGTAAATGAGTAAATGTATAAGGGTTGCATGTAGTATGGGTTTATGAGTACAAACATGTTTAAAATGGTGGCCTTGACTTGGTCAAAGCCCATATTTACTAAATTATTAGAACTAAACTTGGCATCCATATTTAGAATGTTATTAAGTGGTTTGATTATCTTAGCAATACCTGAGATAAAGTTTCTTACAAAGCTATTTTTTCCTAAGAAACTCTTTAGCTCTTTCTTAGTGTTGGGTTGTGGGATTTTCAAGATCACCTCCATTCTATCAAGATCTATAAATATGACCCTCTTAGGGATAATATGTCCCATGATTTTACCTTTGGTTACCCTACATATATATTTCTTGGGATTTAATGAAATCCTATGGTCTCTTCATCTCTACAACACTTTATTCATGTCCTTTATATGATATAATATCCTCTTGGAAAAGACTGTAAGATAATCCATATACACAATTATTCACTTTTATATTAAGTCCTTTAATTCAATATCCATATCCCTCTAAAAGGTGACACCTACATTGATCAAGCCTAAAGCCATTTTTTTTGTATGCATAGATGCCCCACTTAGTAGTGAAACTTGTCTTGATTCTATCTTCATACTCAGCCACCACTTGATTATATCTCAAATACCCATCAAGGAAAGACATAATTTAGGAACTATTTAAAATATATAACACTTCATTCAATTAAGGCAAGGTTTAGTTACCATTTTCTATAGTTTTATTGAGGTTATAAAAATTAGCACATAGTTTGATCTCCCTATTCTTTTTTCTCACTGGTACTAGGTTTGATACCCATATAGAATGTATTATCAAGAAGATGATCCTTACCACCAATATTTTCTATAATTATTTAAAAATTAGGGGCTCTATTAGGATATTTATAAGACTTTCTCATTGCCTAAATAGATTGAATCCAGGCTTGATGGGAATAGTGTGTGTCAAAATGAAAGTGTTGAAGACCTTGAGATCTTTGTAACTCCATGCAATCATGTAAATGAATTCCTTGAGAGTTCAATAAAATTCTAATTTATCTTTTAGGGTATAATTGGTGCCTAAAATCACATTATTAACTTCATTTTCACTACCTAGGTTGCACTGATCATGTTGCATCAAAGTCTTAGATCAGGTTCTAGATTCTGTTGTGATACCTAGACAAGTGTTTATCATTACAATAATACTAGATTCTCACCTGTATAGCTACCAATATATATCCACATAATACTTTGATATTCTTTACTTCCTTACCAAGGGAAACTATAATACCATAGACCAATGATTTTTACTTGGCCACATTATTAGTGCAAGTTAACTGTAGATGATAGGCTACTAAAATTGACTTTCCACTTGGATTAATCAAATCCATCCTAACACTGCATCCATTTTTATACATTGAACCATCAAATTTTAATGTCCAAAAGTTTGATATTTTTGTTAGCATTGGTGTCTTAGGGAGGGGTAGTACTACTACCACATTTACCTCCTAATGAATAGTCACCTTCAAATATCATTCCTATTTATGTCATGGATTTAATTTATTTTTGAAGAACATAAACATTATTCACTTCTATTTTATTCATCACATCTTGGGATAACACATACGAGATTGAAATCAAGGAAGGATACTAACTCATGAGGTTCACACAAGTATTATTCATCTAGGAAATCCAACTCTTCCATATTTGGCCTATGTTGCACATTGATCATGTTAATAGATATGGTATTTTGCATTCTTTCCTCTTTGTTTAGTAAAGGCACTCCCATATTATATTACTCATAGATGATATCATTTGTTTTATTAAATTCAGTGATCATATGAACCACCTTAAGTTCTCATTCAATCCAAATTTGGTTGGGTAAACCATTCTAGGGTAGTTACATATGGCTGAAATCAATTACCACATAGCCATTAAAAGTCCTTAACCATTCTTAACTCAGTAACATGTATTAACCATCTGTGATATCCACCACTTAGATTTAGATGAATTATTGAATTATTAGATCAAAATCCAATTGCATTTGGACATTATTTATCTCTCCAATTACCTTTACCTATGTTTTATCTAGTTAGATAACCTTTCAATTTGATTTCGTAGGTGTTAGGATTAATTTTTGGAATATGGCATAAGGCATGACATTCTGTAAGGCACAATAATCCACCAAATAGTTATGTAAGTTTTTACCATATACCCTAACTATTGTGAGGAAATTAGGAGTTTTAGTCTTCTCCTTATACAAAGAAACATGTGCATGAGAAACACTAGCATATTCCTTCCCTTTATTACCAAAAAACTCTTTTAAAAGTAATCCCCTTTGATTATAAATTTGAATCAACTCACACATAGTTATATTGGCTTTATTTTTCTTAAGATCTTTGATGATATCATAACTAATTTTTGTCTTCTCTAGTTGTTTATTATTTGGGGCATATGTAGTAGGATTTCAAGATGGATAAGAGGTTAGAGTCCCTTTGGATGGAGGAGGATTATTACTGAGTTCACATTAGGTAGAACCTAAGTGTTATTTAGGGGAGTAGAGGTGATCAATGGGTTAAATAAATTACTCCTCAAGTGGTAATTTTTACCTCTCTAGAACTATCTAAAATCATGGAGTTCCTGTAGGTTATCCTTGGGATCATTTTCTTATTCAAATGGAAATTCATAAGTTTCTAATACAAAGGTTATGCTTGGGTTCATTCTTTCTTGGTTTTGATTATCATGAGTAGGAATGATCTCCACATTATCCACCTCATTTTGGAATATGTTTGAGGTAGATATGAATTGTATGTAGTTGGTTTCTATATGGTTTATGGTATTGTGAAATCTACATCAAGTGTTTGAGGCCAAGTCTAAAATTCATGGAATAGGGGGAATTGTTACTCTATTTACCACCATCAAAGGGTTTGACCACATTTACATTATTAGGTAGGGAATTCCATTACCTATTGGGTATTTATAAATTGAAATTACTACCTTCAGACTGGTTATTAGTATTTTGATTAGAATTTTAAGGTCCCTTCTTATGTAAGCTAGATAAATCATTAGATAGTTTTTGAAATAACTATTTTATATTTCCCCCTTTAGGATTTAATTAGGATGGAAGTGCTTATTAAGTGCTAATAGGTGCATGGGTGCGAGTATTTCTAACATGTTCTTGTGGACTTAAGTAGGATGGAAGGGCTTATTGAGTGCTACTAGATGTGACATACCCACCAGTGCTTGGCACAACATTGATGATATTATATGCCATTGGGGGAAACTATTAGTTGATTGACTAGGGGACTATATGGTTGGGAGGAATATAAGGTATATTATTAGGAATATAGTTTATTAGACTCATATTATAAACTAGATTAGGGATTACATAAAAGGATCTTGAAATAGGATTTATTAGAGGTGTGTGATGTTGTAAGGCTTGGTTAATCATTGGTATTTGGTTTTATACACCCGTTTGACCCAATGAAGGCAAAAGGCTATCCATAGACTTAAAACACCATATTTTGTTCAATGTTAATAACTTCATTATAGGCCAAAGATAGTGATGCTAGAGCTATTTGGGTTTTCCTAAGGAACATAAAAGTCATTGAATCTAGATCCCTAAGGTAGGTTTGTATGGTAGTTACTTCAGTCTGAGAGTAAGGGTCCTTTATATATTGGTATAAATTATGCAATAAAGTGTTGAAAATACTCATAGGCTCATTTTATTTCCTTTTGGAAGCTAAAAATTAATTATATAGGACTTTAGGGTCAATGCAAAGTTTCAAATGGTTTCTAACATAGCCCAAGTAGTAATAGACCTAGTCGGTAATCTAAGATACCAAGCATATGATACTTCACCTAAGGAGTAGGGAAATAACCTATAAGAAACATCCTCATGTTGGACTTGGGTTATGATCAATGCATATTTAAAGGATTTGATGTGTTCTTATGTTGTTTAGAAACCTCCCATTATGAACTTGGAACAAAACTTGTCCACATTCTTGGGCAAATAATGAGCCACACTTGGGATAGCCATAGGAAAATAGCCTCCTTATCGAAACCAAGCCATGTTGTCTATTGGTAAGGGATAGAGGATGACAAATGGGTTAACAAAAAGGATAGACACAACTATTGGTGAACTATTAGCTGACTAAATAGGTTTGACTCTTCTTTTCCCTTTGTGATCTCTTAGTTTTGGTATTCTATGGTCATGGAGTTATAAGATCTCCAAGTTATCACCAATAGAATTTGATCAAGTATTAATCCTTATAATTTCTATCTTAAGAGAATTTTTACCTCAATGGGATAGAAGGGTTCTAAAATTCCTTAGCTTGAGCTTTCAAATAATGAATTCAAATCATGGTTTAGACCCTCTTTCTAGCACCAAAAATAGGTTGACATGAGTTTTGACATAGCCAAAAATAAGGTAGGGGTTTTTAATCCATGGCCTCTCTTAAAAGGAGGAAGACCCCATGAATAAAATACCTCCATAAGGTTTAATTGTACCAGGTCCTTGTATATCTACTTAGTTGATGTGAAATATTACATGTAAGGGGTCTATTTTAATGATTTGAGGTGTATTTAACCATGACTAAAGGATTCAAAAAGAGGACATGCACTTCACTTGAGATAAATTTTAGGATCCAACCTCCAATAAAAATCAATCTTCTAAGATTTACTTCATAACACAAGTTGACTTACCTCATTAGCTTATGTATGTTAATGGAATAATGCAATAATGATGATAAAGATTTATAAATATATATAAAATCAATCAAGATAAATAGTTAAATTGAATTTTTTATGTCCCTGTATTAATTTTATCATAAATAAAGAGTAAAACATTATGGATAAAGAGATAAAATGCCCACTATAAACATAAATGAACTTAGAATTATCTAAGTGAATCTCATGAAACTAATCTTCAGTTGAGCTAGACCTAACACAACTCCAACTAAAGATTGTGCAAGATTCTGGAGGTAAGATTGACTATAAGAAGGAAGGACATATATACCATAAAAATGTGAAAATAATAAACATAATCTCAATAGTCTTCTAATTATCAAGATCTTGCTTTTTATTAACAATATCTTGGAATTCATACAATCATCTAAGACTCATAAAATAAATATGCAACAATAAGGCTAAAATAAGAAAAGGGAATAGGTTATCCTAAAAATAAAAAATAAAAAAGTATAGTTCTATATGTCTCCTTTAACAATCCAAAAAGAGCTAGCCCTTTATAAGAGTTGATCTTATATAGGCACATAGGCCTAAGGAGTTCAAATGCAAACTCAAATTCAAATTCACCCACTAATGGGGTAGTTGTAGAAATCATTAATGTGGTTGGTCCACTTAATGTTCATTGGGAATGAATCCCATTCAATTGCATTATGAAAATATGGTGAACCATGTTGGACCAAATCAAAAATTAATACCTACCGGGGAAATTCGTTGAAATTGCATTAGTATAGTCAACTGCCCATGTCCTATCCCATTAGATCCATGCCTATTTAAGGCAAATATTTTGTCCTTTATCCTTCATGATTAATATTAATATCCAATCCATGATTTGGTTAATGATTCTATTCACATCCTCATTGAATTATGCTTCTTTCCTCAGCTAATTTGCCAGTTTGGTCCACTTAATAATTATTTATACAAACTAAACCAAATATGCAAGCAAATCCTATGTTTAAATAGTTTCAAATGCTATAAAGGACAATAATTTTAGGATCATAATTTATTAGATACATATCCAACATGTCCTTTATGCTGATGAGATTTAGTGGTTTTAGGACCAATAGTTATGACATAATTCTTGTGAAATTTTGTGCAAGCCTTTTCTTCTCTTCTTTGTGACTTTGCCTCTTCACAAATTTATTGATGCAACATTTTTTTGAAGACACAAGTCTTTTTAAATTTTCTCATTAGAACATTTATTCCAAACTTTGTCTTCAGAACTTGTATCTTTGACCCCTCATGTAAATGATCTAAATTTTGTTCTTATCTTTTATGACTTTTGCCTTAGCCTTCTAAACTTTTGTTATCACAACTTCTATTTAGGCATTGATGTTCATAACTTTTGCTGGTAATAAAATCTCTAACTAGTCTTTACAAAACATTTTATGAAGATCAAAACACTTATAAAATTATCATGAAGTGATTTGATCTCTCTTCCTTATTCACTTTTGTGGGTAATTTTTTTTTGCAAATTTTGTTTTTGAGACTTCACATAAAACCTATGACTTATTCTTGACATTCTTTTTCAAGAGTAAAATACTTATAAAATTATCATGAAGACCACCTCCTTACCCAAAAATGTGAAGGATGATTTAAAACTTTATGACTTAACCCTTTCTATAAAACTTTGACATAACTTTTGAGAAGCCTTCAAAAATTTTATTTGCAACTTTTGTTTTGACAATATTGCAACATTATCTCTAAAGACAAAAAAAATTGAACAATTTTTTGAAGTCTTCATAACTTTTTTAAAATCTTACTCACACAAAAATTCTAACTACTCCTTTTTTGAACTTGCATAATATTGACATTTTGACATGTGGCATCGATATTTTCTTGGGTACCTATGGGCACAATATGAAATAGACTTTGGTTTAAGAAACCAATGGATAAGCATTTGAAAACCAATGACTAAGTCCAAAGCCAAAGATGACTAATTATAAAATGAAAACTATGAAATGAATTAGTCATTTTCTTGAGATAAATATAATTTAGTCTATTTTAATTAAAATAAAATAAATTAAAGAGTAATAACTTATAAACATTTAATGATTCAGAGTGAAATTGAAGTATAAATGGACAATAATTTTTTAGGAAAAGAGGTAGAGAACTCTAAAAATTTAATTAATTTACACAAACCTAAGGTAAAACAATCTAAAAAGAAGTTATAAAATGTGTTTCAAAACACAAACAAATAAATATACTAAGAATTAGTATATTAATGAAAATTAATGTGTTAAAACTAACTCATTCTTATATAAAAGCTTGGGATGATCTAAATAAATACAAATACATTAAATTAAACCCCATTCAGTCATTTATAACTAATCATCTAGTAGATTTCCAAGAAGGTTAATTTGAACCAACAACCATAATGAAATCTTGAAAGGTATAAGACCAAACTCTAAATAAAAAAGAGGGTCCTATTTTTAGACTAAAAATATGACGTGTTGTGCAAGCAATAATAGAATCATCTAAGGGTAGGTTTAAGAAATGGTGCTATAGCTACTTATTTAGGATACTACAATGATGAGGACCATATCAATGTCAAAAAAAATATAGGAGGGAGATTACTTTAAGGATCATAACTTCCCATCATGAAATGATCAATGAACATACACCAAAGTGGATTAGAAGTAACTAAGGTAGAATGTAAATAAAATGGAACGTGCTCCATATTTAACCTATGAACATTAACTGAAGGAGTAATAATGTTAGGTAAAGTATGATGGGAGTGAAAATATCAGCCAAATTAATGTAATGAAAACATAAATTTGTGGACTCATAAGATAACTAAAGATAGGATTAATAATGGAGGATTTTTTCATCCTTATATTGAGTGGAACTAGATAATAATAAGCCTTGAGAAGAATATCCATCATTTTAATTAGTTTTATGAAGATCAAAATGAATTTTTTAGACCATTATGTGACTATAGGAAGAGTGGTAAGTTATATTCTTAGGGATTACTATAGATGTGATAAACTTGTTAATTAGCTTCTTATGAGAATTAGGTCACAAAGGAGGAGATAATTGAGATATGAGGATAGAAAGGAGGTTTGAGGTTTTGATCTTGAGTGTGATTTGATTAGGTTCATCATCATCAAAATCTAAGAGGTTTGGAAGTATGTTTACCACAAGCTCAAGGTGATCATCATAAACTCAGTTAGAATCACTAAGATAATTAAAACATTGATATTCTTGAAGGGAATGCCAAGAAAAATTTCAAAGATAGACATTATTAGAAATTTTTCAAAATTCCAAGGGTTGATATCCCTTGAATCCTATATATAACACCTTTATGGGGGAATCTGACACACTGACATGTAGAGGATGTGATTTCACTCATGTGATGAGTCTAGGATTAACCAAGCAAAATGTTATAGGATAATAAAAATTTAAACATCATGACCTTAAATCTATTCATAAAGGGAAGGACTATGATATGAAAACAAAAAAAAATGAGGAGATGAATTTGTATTTTATCATAACCTTGGAACATAATTTAGGTAGAATTAGAATTATATTTAGATTATCCAATGGTTTTGATGAACTCAAGAGAGGCATAATAGATGATGGATCCTTCATTTATAAAATCAATATTGAATTGAATGCCACCAACTTCAATACTAATTAAAATGGGAGGATCATCCACATGAGGTATTATTTTTTCATGGATCATAGAAAAAATTAAAAATTTAAGTGAGAGAGAAGAATCTAAAGTCTCATTAACTTGAATGGACATTTATTTGCATTGTTACAAGTTACTATTCTTAGACCCAAGAAAGGTATCTTATTTCCCAATCGGTAGAGGTCAAGAAATTCCCATTTAAAATAAAATATGAATCAAATGGTTGCAATGATATATATAAGTTAGATATTAAGGAAAGGAATTTGAGAAGGTAACTTTTAAAGTTATTCAATGGGATCCCATTCATCAAATCTTAGGTGAGTTATATTGGACTAAGATAATGTTTTATAATGCTAAATAATATTAACCAAAGGTATTGGAAATAAGAAGACTAAGAGGGGTGGTTAATTATTATTCAAAACTTTTAATTCAATTTCACTTAATCATGTATGAACCATTCCAACAACAATGTTCATCTTTAACAAGCATACTTACCAAATCATAAAAGCATGAAAAACATAAACAAAACATATATGTGGGAAAACCTCAAGGGTAATAAAACACATTAATGAAGTAAATTTAATATATTAATATAATACAAACATTACTTTTTAATGAAACACCCACTTCACATGGAGCACCAACCCCAACTAGATCAACTCCAACTCAACTAGGCTTTAGAAATGACCCGAAGGAACCAACCCCCTAGATTAATCAACACCAACTTAGACACTTGATTATTTTATCACCTTAAAAAAATATTATTTATTATACAATATATGATGATATTCTCCTTCAGATCTTTCCTCACTTTTATCCCTTTCAAACTAACCTTCAACCTTCTTCACTCAACTAGCCCTCTTCATGGCTTGACTAGGTCTTCTAACCTTGATCCTCATATGCAAAAATTTTGTTAGATATTCATGACATATCTATAATGGTCTATATGACCTCATTTTTATCATCAATTATCTATATCATTCACTTATCCTCTTCTTCTCACCCTCTTTAAGCATACCCAAATAGGCTTAAATTGCCTTGCTTTCATACAAGTCACTTCATCATATACTTATTAGTTAGCCATACATAATTATCTCTTAGGTCAGACATGAAAATATATTAGAATATTAAAATAAAATTCTTTAATCATGAATCAATCAATACATTAGTGTGTCCATACATCAATTAGCCTTTACTCCTTTTTTAGGCTTATTAGAGACCTAATAGGTCTTCTTAACAACACATTACCCTTTGATATTTATTGAAGCATATAAAAACACCTAAAATGGTAGTAAAACATCATATTAAAATCCAATGTTCCTTATACAGCATAAATTTATCTCCACGACACCTTTTAGGTCCAACCACTACTTAAATCCTTACTCAAATCATTGTTTATAAAAGACTTGTGTATACATAGAAAAATAGTCTTGAATAACTAAGGCATAAACTCAATTTTTCCAAACAACCATGGAAAAAATTCACATATTCATAAATATCATGACCTATGATTCATCAAAAAAATTATTTGATGCTTTAACTCAGGGTAAACAAGCTCAACCTCTCCTCTACAATATGTTCACTCAGAACTACCAACTGACTTCAAAATAAAATTAAGGAAACATGAACTACTGACACTTGATTGAACATATTAAAGGGATTTTAATGAATTAATATGATATTATAACATCCTAAAATAAAATACATCCAACATATCATAATCTTTTATAATATTATTGGTCTTGTAGACCAGTATGTTGATCTTCTATCTTATAGACTCTAGTTAGTCAAAAATCCATTTTGGATTTAATGTTTCAACACCTTATACTAAATTTTAAGCTTATAAAAACATGGATATATTATTTAAGTCCTAAAAAAATAATAATACAATTCAATTCATCATTATTACATGAAAAAACATCATGAATAATCTTTTCACTTTTGCCTAATTTGTTACTTTCTGCACCACAAGGTCTGTTAGTGACTGGCCAACTTGGATCACCAACTATGCACATATCAGTTATAAAACCTATCCATAATAATTCATGGAAAAAAAATACAAATCAAACACTTTTATCTTCATCTACTTATCAACTTTGACTTGATCAACTTTATTTTCTATAGAAAATATCTAAAAGACAATAAGTTTCTTTTAGGGTTTGCTCATTCACCTAAGAAAACAATCACACCTAGAAATTATTGGGAGAGTTTAATTCAACCTCTAATAATTTTTATATCCATAACAACATTTTTTTATCTCTTTATAACAATATCTTCAACATCAGGTTATTGTTGGGGTTCTATAAGGGTTTAGACCATCTTTTAGTTCTAATGATCATTCATAAAACTTAGCTCCTCTTTTCATAAACCAATTCTTGGAAATTTAAGATAGAGCCCTTAATCATCTATCACAAACAAATTATATTATCATGTATATGTTTCACATGTAAATGAGCACTATAAAAACCTTCTCAATTAGATAACTCTTCATTCTATTCACTTGTGAAACCTTAAAACACTTTTTAAACCTTATATTGCAAACCATGACCTAAAAATTCATGCACATACTTAAGAGAACTTGAATCACATATGTAAATGATAAAACACTCACCCATGTCATGAAAATTGATCCTAATACCTCATATGGCCACCATCTCTCTTTTGTTTTTTGGGCGTTGACCTGCCAATCACATTAGGTATCAAATCTGACCTTTTAGCCACCCTGTATGCTTCACCTTGAAAATCTCATGTGTTTAAATCCTCTTATGCATTTTAAATCAACCTCATACACTCACTCTTATTTATATATTCAATATATCATCTTCAAATATTCTTATAGATATTTGAATCTTGACTAAGATATTCATAACATCTTCAAATTTGTATACATAGGTATTCAGAGTTGACCTTCTAATCATTTTAAAGGACCTCAATACCTCATGTACAATCTAAAACAACTTATATTATGATCAAGTATTTTTAGGTATTCTTAAAATAATTCACATCTTCATAGTTCATTTGGATCATCTTCAGAACTACTTATAGAGATCTTCAAAGCATATATATTCTTTTTCAGAGCTCACTCGTTTCATCATGCTAACTACACATACCATCTTATAAGGTCTATATAAATCATTAATTTACCATGAATATTGACAATAACCTTTGACATTAATAATAATATATTGACATCAATGATATTAGATTGACATCAATGACAACAATTATCCAACAACTCAATAGTTAATGACAATGCTCAACAATCTCCTTCTTACTCAATGATAATACCAAACAAAAGGATGAGTTGATTTATAATTAAACTTATTAGGAAATAAATTGTGTGGTCTCATCCTATTCAATATAGTTTTTTCATAGAGAATAGATGAATTAGGCTATCCAAAGTATTTTTTTTCACATAAACACTGGAACCAAAATTTATCAAGTTGGTTGATGTATTAATATTAGAATTAGTGGTAGGAATTTACTACATCAGGTTATCCAATGTAGTAGGATTATAACTAGGAATAAAAAATGAATATACTGAGTAGGCCAATGTAATAGATTCTAATCTTATAATAACTAATTATATCAAGTTGGTCAATATAGTAGGAATAATATTAAATAAATATTATTACATCAAGATGGATGATGTAATGGTATTATCTTAAATATTTGAAGTAATGATTTCCTCACACTCAACATCTAAAAACTATGGTGGATAGGTATCTTGAATATTTCTAAAAGTATAATAGGGAGTATGAGTTAAACATGAATAATAATAAATATAGTTGGCTACATGTTTCATGATGTTCATGTTAAATAGGTTTTCTTCATTAGTACAAGAGTAAGGATTAACTATGGTTTCAAAAATATTAGTTAGAGTGGGATGACTTGGATTAGGTTTTTGATTTTTATTATGCTTAGGTAGTGGATCTAAATATATAATAAGGTGAGCATTGTATTGGTGAAGAACATCATTATTGAATTTGGAGTCATGGGATTTTTCTACCTTATCATAAGATTTTATTTGCTCTTGGATCATTCATTCATGATGGAATTTAGGAATGAGGAGGAAATCATAAGAAATATTATTATGTTATCTACATGATTAATGGGAATTTCCCAAATTTTCATGATATGAATAAATGTTTTTAAGATCATACTAATGAATCATAGGGTGAGAATAATCTAGCTCCCTAGTTGAGGTTTTGAGGATTTGATCTTTTATTTTGTATAAATAAACATGGTGATGAACATCAACATGATTAACTTATGATGAATAAGGAGGAATCTCAAAAGGGTCTTACGTGATAGGTTTAGAAAGAATGACTTCATTGGATCTTCTTAGAATAATGGAATTAATGTTTATTTAAGAATCATATGTATTCATACAACTAACATTGGTATAATGCTTTTTTTAGACTTCATAAGCATACAAGTTCCAAATGTGGATTGGGAAAGATTTAATTGTATTAAAATTAAGTTTTGAAGCTTATGATCAAATTATTTTTTCAAATATTTTATAGATAAAGTCCTCACTCTATATTGTAATTTGAGGTAAAGAGTGTTGGTAAACAAGTGGAAAATATTATATTTTGTTAGCTAAGGTTTTCTAATGCTTGAATAAAATTTGGTCAGTCTTAGATTCCACTTATTTTAAATTAATCAAATGGGTTACTATATTATTATTAAGATCATTGGATTGAAATTACTAAACTAATGTGTTAACTAAGTATTATAAACTAGAGATAGTGATATAAATGAGTTGATTTTACCAATCCAAGGCATCACTAAAAAAGGTTTTGGATAGAATTTTGGTATCTATAAATGTCCTTATCATAATCTACATTTTGTAAATATTTCAAAAAGATTTAAAATACAAATTTGGACTAGTGGATCCATTATAGGTGATCATAGGAGTGATACCACCTATATCTATGTTTTTAATTTAAGGAATTAGTGGTTCATTTGAATATGTTTAATTTATTTATTTATTTCAAAGAGGAGGTAGTTATAGTGACCACATGACAATTAATTGTATCTTGATTTTCTATGGTATTATAAGGCCAAAGGTACTTAAGGTTTTTATGGGAATTAGTCATTTCCATCATATCCCATTGGATTTTATCTTCAGATTGAGAAAATAGGTATTGCATGGTGAAAGATATAATATTAACTAGATTATACTATTTGGTGTAGTTAATTTATAGGAAATAGACTATATTGACTTGGTTAATGTAGTTAGGAAATGAGTCTAGAAAAACTAGATTGTATCGAGCTAGCCAATGTAGTCAGGAAAGAAAAATATAGGTAAATTTAATTGTATTAGGGTGGTCAATGTAGTCAAAAAGATAAATAATGAGTTTAATTAGAATTTATCAAGTTGGTTGATGTAGTAAGGAATGTAAATAATCGATATGATTATACTATTCTATGCTGTCCAATGTAGTCAGGCTAGCCAAAATAAACTATATCAAATTATCCTATACAATTAGTTTAATAATGGTACAAATAAATTGTATCAGGCTAGTTGATGCATTTAGGGAGATAAACATAGATAAATATATCAGACTAGATGATATAGTTCACACATAGATAAATGTATTAGTTTGAGGCTAGCTGATAGAATCTATAATACAATAATTAAATTAGGAAAAAAATTACATATAACTAAATTTTAAAATAATATCAAGGAGATATACTAAAAATATTTGATTAATAGTGTGGGATCTCAAATATACTTTCTCAATCATTGATTAGTGTCAATTCCATATTTTAGAGCACTAACTATAGAGGCTAAACCATGCATGTAGTTGACTAACCCCATTTATGAGGGTAATATGAGAGTAAATTAATGGGTGATACATCCTCACAATTTCACCATAGAATCAAACATATGGTTGGTTTCTTAAGTTTAATAAAAATGGAATCCTAGGTGTTTTTAATATACCATGAGGTATTTAGAAAATAAACTCTATGTTTAATGTTGTGCAATGGATTATGTATTGGGGTAGTACCCCCCACACTATGGTGTTAGTAAAAAACAACTGATTGGCCTACAATAATAATATCTAGGTAGTTTTAAAATTGTTAGAACATATTTCTATGGAAATCAAAACAAATATAAAATGAAGATAAAGAATCAATGTTGAGAATGTATTCATAACATTTGAATAATTGAAATAAAAAGTAAAATAATGGTATCAAACTAAATTATAAAATTATAAAATATATTATGTTGAAATGAAACATAAATACTTGTATTATACTAGATGATAGAGTTGAAATTATATAACATAACTATATCAGGCTTGATTATGTAGTTAATTTAAGAGAAGAAATTGTATCGGGTTGGATGATGTAATTTACTGAAAAAAGGAATGTTGGAATAATTTTTATATTAGGTTAACCATAATGTAATAATGGGCTAGGATTAACATGAAACTATCCTATCTCAATATATTTTGACTCAAATAATGGTGATCAAATATATCTTGTAATACTTATTGGTTTATGTAATGACCAATTAAATATACATATCTAGTAGATGTTGCTTATGTCACAAATTCCAAGAGGAAAAGGTCCAAATCCTAAGCATGTGTAATAAATAAATATCTCAAACTATACCTATATGAAATTAAATGATTAAAAATAAGTAATGTGAGTGTGTAATTAAAGTAAACTAAACTAGTGAGAAGGGTTAGAATGATAATAAAGGATAAGGTTTATTGGTTAACCAAATGGGGGTCTAGGTAACCTAAAATGGAATATGAAAAGTCTAATAAGACCTATAGCTACACCAATATTAGGTATATAGGAGAACCTGTAAAAGGATAGAAAAACATTCATTCACATAAGAAACAAACAATATAGGGAAATAATATAGGATTAGAAATACTTACCTTGGAGTTGACTCATCAAGCCCTCAATATATCCCTTGGGTCAATTGGAGATTTTCAATAATTTTTTTGGGTTTATAAATTCAAACACAATAATAAGACCTATGATACCTTATTTTTTCAACTCATTTTATTGATATTCCTAAACTACCACGAGACAATCTTCTTCAAGAGAAGATTTTAGACCATAAACTCTATCAAATATTAATTCCAAAAGAAGTGAAATAAAAATAAAAGTGAATAGAGTGCATGTGATAATGTTTTTAATGAAATATGATCCACATATATACCAATCTAATACCTAAAACCAATCATAGACTCTAAGCTTATAGTATCGACCAAGACTATAATTTAAATATATCGACTGACACATAATGGTATCATCATGGATATACATATACATTTCATAAAATATACTCATAACTACATCAAAATAGTTGATACAATACAAGAAATGAAAATACACTAATCAAATGGTATTTACCTGGCTAATGCCATAGGATATAGGGAAACTAACATGAGTGGATAAGGTAGGATGGATGGAGGTAAGTAGAAAGATAATCTAAATAATATGAATTATTTGTAGGGATGATATGATATTTACATAGATAAAAAAATATATTTAAAAGTACCAAAATTATACCACCCATTTTACATTGTGCCCCTTTAATGCATACACTTAGGCAGATTGATGTTCAACAAGTCGGTGTAATAAAATGCATTTGTAAGTGATAAAATTGAAAAATATTATGTATACATATTTAAATCAAAACAAATTACAATAACAACTATTTCATTATGTGATACAATTGTAATGTAAATGCACAATGAGTCTTTTGAATACTATAGTATATGAATGACATAATATATACATTTCTTTATTGATAAAATACCACTAATGCATTATAAATAGTTCTATTAGAGTTATTATATTTCAATGTATAACCAACTAGAACATGAAACTATCATGTTATGTTCCTAACACCCCTACCATAATGGTAGTATTTACTTTTATTCCAAATGCAACAAAATAATCATAAAGGATCACCATTTCCATTAATCCAAGATATAAACCAAGAATTTACCTAGTCTAACCCTAAACCATCTTAAGTAATTTCATATATGTTTCATATAACTAGATACATCTCCATATTAAAAATCATATACAATGGTTTAATGAGACCAAAAATAATCCTAATACAAATAATTAATATCTTGAGAAGATATATTAAAGTTTATTATGTACTTAAATCATGAGTACAAAAAAGAAATGTTATATTCAAGCACAAAATATAATTTATATACAATCATGCATAGTCTAAAATCAAATTAATAAAAATAATAGATATATGTTCAATAAATTAATACAATAATATGAATTGAATTAAATGAGAGATTATAGTATAATATATTTAAATACTAGTTCCTTTCCATTTGATATTCATATACAACTAAGTTAACCTACATTAAGGTTTAATCCAATGCCAATAAATACACAAATAAAGGCATGTTGGCATTTTAATTCATTAACAATAAAAATAATTTAATACATAATAGAGATTTCATATAATATAATATAAAAAAATTTAATACATTATGTTCCTCAAATTTTTATTGGAACCAATAGGGTTTCCATATATAACTATTAAAATGAATACTCAATTTGAATACTACCACACTAATTGTAAATGTTACTTTAGGTAGTCAACACAAAAGCATAAAGATTAATAATACAATCAATTCCACTTATAAGAATCTGTGAAAGAGATTACCTATGATGCCATATATAAAAAATTGGGAGAGTAATATGAGCCAAAACATCGATGGATTTTATGACCCTAATAATTATGGCATAGTATGCAATAAACCTTTGAAAAAAAATTGATAAAGTAATACATATTTAAAAATATTAGAGAGAGAGAGAGAGAGAGAGAGAGAGAGAGAGAGAGAGAGAGAGAGAGAGAGAGAGAGAGAGAGAGAGAGAGAGAGAGAGAGAGAGAGAGAGAGAGAGAGAGAGAGAGAGAGAGAGAGAGAGAGAGAGTAAATATATCATGCTCACATCATAAATAATGAAAATAACATGTAGGATTGGCTAGTAAAAGAGAAATTCCTACAAAAACAACAATATTTCCTATTCCAATCATTTTCAAGGTAGAAAATAAAATATCTAGAGCCATCTCAAGAGGGTTTTAAGAATGGATCACAAGGGCAACATATGGTGAATTATGGTTTATGAAATACCTAGAATATAATTTATAACTCCTATTCTTCCTTCTCCCTATGATTCCATCTATCCTGAAAATATCTATGGCACTCAAAATAATTGAAAAAAATAAATGACATGGATAAAAATTAAATAACATGACACACTTATTGAATGATGATTGTGAACCAAATTTATTCTCTCTTTAGATAGGTACCTTATTTTTCATTCTACTCATATCATGTTTTTTAAATTCACATATGAAATATAAATCCATAAAAAGATGTATTTCATATCTCTTTCAATGGAATTTTAAGAGTCAAGGCAAAGTGGAAACCAAAAATATAAGTTCCCTATAATGCCTTACTATAATTTCATAAAAAAAATTAACACATTCCACTGCCTCCATTTTTTTGTTTATCCTCTCATTCTCTTATTTTACTTCCTTTACATCTAACCTACAATCCTGAGGTCAACACCTTTTTGGCTTCTCATTATCCTAATTAAACTTTTTAAACATTTTAATCACTTTTTATTAATAAATATAATAGTTTTAATAATTAAACAACTTTTAAATAATTATAAATTTAGAAAAAAGATTAGGGTGCTCATGACTTTTCTTAGGGTCAAGGCTTATTAACATGATATATTTTTAATATAAATCCTAACATTTTGCAAGCTAAGGTTATAATACTTTCAAGGATAACTATGCCCAAGGACTTGATAATCATGAAAATTAAGCACTACAAGTGATTTCAACTAAGTAATAACACTAAAAAGGGTCAACACTTAATACAAGATCAAGCATACAACATCATAGTGCACCCTTAATAAATTAAATAGTGATCACTATTGATTTAATGATAATCACAACCTCTTGAAATTAATTTTTAATAATTATTGACATAATAAAAACAAAACATATGCACAACACTAGGTGAACACATTAAAAAATAACACATACAAGAATGGTGGAACTATAATTTTTTATTTTTTATCTCTCCCCATATTACCATTGTATACCTATATATCATTGCTGAAATGATTCACCTAAATCTTCCATTCTTAGGCCTAACTCATTATCTAGTCTACCTACAATCACATAAACAATATCAAGAATACTTGTACAAAGAGAGTAATCATGAAATCTACTTTACAATGTAACTACCAAACATAATAAACTATTAAATATGAAATAATAATCACACGTAATAGTTTCATGATATTAAATACATAATTATATATTATAAATATTATGCAGGTCATCAAAAGAAATAAGGGGCATTATTATAATGGTGTTATAGAAAAGTTATTAAAGGTCACCCAAAGTGGGATATGACATACACTCCCCATTAAAAAGGTACCATCCTAAGGACTATAAAAAAAGGTAAGGATAGAGTTACTTACAAATATTTTCATTTGCCTAGGTAACACTCTTATGACTCATTTGATCCCATTATACCAACACATGTTGAATGTCCACTTTTCATAGTATAACACTATGATGAGATATTATCTTAATTGGGTCAACTTGAATGGCATTATCCTTCACCACCTTCATATTATTTAAATCCAAAACATAATATGTATTAATATAATATATATAAAAAAAAACCAACATGAAACACATCATAAATTATATAAATAGAAAGAAGAGGAAATAGATGGTAAATAACATGGCTAATCTTTTCCAAAATGACAAATAGATCAACAAAGTGTATAACTAGTTTAGATGCTTTTAAAAAATTAATTGAAAATTTATGGGTCTGAATCTTATAAAAAATTATCAAAATATTAAAATTCACTAGGAGACCTCTTCACATTAGCTTATATCTTCTTTTTATTTGATAGGAAAATTTCAAAATTTGATGGATAATATTAATTTGTGTATCATACTCCTATATAATTGTATGTCTTCAAACTGTTCTATTCTCTAAACCTTCCATTTAAAGGTGAGTTAGGAAATTTCATCCATAAAAATATAAAAAATGTGTCATATTAATCATGAAATGATAAAAAAATCATAATAACATTTAAATAAGTGTAGATAGTCTTCCAAATTGTTATTTTTATCCATTACATACATCCTTAACATATATTCTACCACTTAGTTAAAAAAAAAAAATTGATCTAGATTTTAACCACAAAAAAGGTCCAAATCACTTTAACCTAATTTTTATAGGATTTTAAGCATATCATAGGGTATGATTATTATTTTATGTAACTATAAATAATTCCAATAATATACAATTGCTACAATTTCTACAATTAGAAAGATCAATTCTACTTCTAAGTTTTGTTATGTATAAAGATTTTTTTGACTTTCTCATAGTAAGTACAAATGATAGTTTTTGAAACTAAGTGTAAATATAATTTAAAATATGGATAAATTGTAAGGAAAAAATTTATTTTATAATATTTAGTAGGGATTCAACTACTACCATGGGCTATTTATGAACCTGACTAAGTATTACCTATGTATAGGTAGTTTTACCTAGGCTGAAACTAATACTAAATAGGGTAGAGAGTCTAGGTAATTTATAAATGATCATGATCCTTGAAAAATTATATAATAAAATTAATAGATACAAATATTATTAATAAACACATTTTTTTATGACTATTTTAAAGAAACACAATAAATTGCATAGATTAGTCAATTAGCAATAAACTTAGCCTAGATAAACACATTGATGTAGGAGCATTAGGATTTAGTTATTTATTTTTGAAATTTTTGGATTATAATAGGTATATGAAGTCTTGTTTAGTCATTTATAAGGTTTTCAAATCTCTAACATTCTAAAATTAGGTCATTTGAGCCTAATAAAGATTTTCCCACCAAAACTATCTTTTTGAAAATTTGAATTTGTAAAGGATATTCGAAAGTTTTTTCACATCTCGTAGTGCAACCAAAGGACATGCTGATTTCTTAGAGGGGTCAAGTAAGGTCTTATATGTATTTTTTAATAGTTCTAAGGTATTATTTTATAATTGATCATGTAAAACTCAACTATGGTTAATACTTAGGTCAATCCTTCTAACTTAGATAGTTTGAGAAAGTTTAGGAGATTGGAGAAAAATGGAGAAGTATAGAAGATAATAAATAAAGTTTAATAAGATCCAATATTTGAATAAAAAAAGGATAATTTATAGAAAATAGGGTTGTATATAGTATTATTGTATGCATTCTACATCAAGAATAGTGAAATAATATCTTATTTTAATTATATGCTTCATATAAATCTTGAACTACATGTAAATGTGTGTTTATTTTGTTTTTGAATATTTTTTCATTGATTTTCAATCTATACTTTCATGTTACAGGCTTGAAAAAGACAACTACAAGTTTCTACAGTTAACATAAGGGTATGACAGTCAAGTAAAACTATATTTTATCACTTTTTAAGATTGAAAAGAGATAAATTAAAGTGGAAAGGAAAGATACATGTTTGGGAAGAGTTTTAAAATTTAAAATATTTCAAAATTGATCCTAAATATTGAGTTTTCATTGAATTTTAGCTCACTACCTATATATAGTCAAGAAATATGCATTTACAACCAAGGAAAAATTATTTTAATTATGTTTGAGGATTTATCAAGATGTTAAATTGACTATAAGATATATATATATATATATATGGAAAAAACCATTTACAATTTAAATATTCTAAAAATAGGTCATCAAACTTATTTTTCATTTGATTTAGTGCTCTTGGGTTGTACATAGATAGTTGGGGTTTTAGTGTACTAAAATCATCATAACTCAAAAATTATCTCTTAAAATTGCATAAAAGTTTTGGAGAGGATTTTTTTTAATATTTTTTAAAGGTTTTAAAGTTTTTTCAATAATTTTGGAGGCATACATATCAATATATTCAAAATACATAGATTGCAGGTCTAAAAGAAACTTATATAGAGTACTAGAAACACTAAAATCATCATAGCTTGAAAATGACCTAGCCAAATGAAATTAATCTTTATATAGAAGTGCATGAAAGTAAATGTGAGGTTTTAATGCTGGTTTAAATTTTTTAGGACACCTAAATAGAAATTTATAAAATAAACTTAGTCTATAGGCCTAATTTTAAGGTTTAGAAACCTTGTTTTCATATTTTCTTACATTTTAGTGTTTGGATAAAGTATAAATAAATATCACAAATTGAAAAAATATGAAACTATTATGTAATAATTTATTATAGTATGAAAAATATTTTTTATGAAATGTTATTCATGAATGTATTAGACCTGATTATCTCTCTCCAAAATAAGTTGTATGTTTGGTCTTCCTTACCCTTCATCATTTTTGGTATCAAATCAAGAATTTATTGTAATTAAAAAGTGACATAAAGATAAAGATATTTAATTTATAAGAGTGAAGAGTAGGTTGTGAAAATAAATTTGAAAGAAGTGAAAAATGGCACTTAGAGGAACATCCAAAGGTGGTGCTAGAGTAGGTCCAACAAGAAAACCAAGAGATGTATTGCTAGACGAGATAATAAAATTAAAAGAACATTTGGAGTTAATTTAAATCTATCAAAGAAGAGGCATTTTAATAATTTATGTGAGTGAAGGAGAGTAAAAACCACAATAATATATTTCAAAATAAGAATGATAATGAATGGAATAAAGACTCTTGAAAACACTCATATGAATAGGTTTCAATACTAAATTGGAAGTTTCAATATATGAAGGTGGTTTAAATGTTGATGAATTTGTAAACTAGATAGTTTTAATGGGAAATTAATTTGATTTTGAGGAAATAGATGATGATAAGAAGGTAAAATTTTTTTGTACAAGGTTGAAGGGACATGAACTTCTTTGGTGGGATAGTGTCCAAGAGGAAACAAAGAAAAGATCATGTCATTGGAAAATGGTGGCAAAAATCAAATCTAAATTCAGGAATGTAGACTACAAAAAAATTTATTTAATAAAATTAAAAATTTTAAGTAGAAAAATACGAGTGTAAAGGATTAAACCAAGGAATTTTAAAATCTTAAAATCAGAGCTAGTCATGTAGAAGAAGATATTAAGAAAATAACAAAGTACATCAATGGCCTGAGGTTTAATATTTGGATGATATAGTTTTTTATATTTAATGTTAGTGAAAGAGGCTTATCAATTTGATATTATTAAAGGTAAAATATAAGTTATCTAGAAGACAAACACAAAAATCTAGAGGAGGAGGCATAAATTTCAAGGCTAGAGGACAACAAAGTGGTAGAATTTAGTTGCAGGTTCATAATGAAGAATCAAGTAGCTATCAAAGTCAAGATAAAAGTACAAGAGGAGGATTTTTATATAGATAAAGAAGGACATATATAAGAGGTAGAGGATAAGTCTTATAGGTAAAATGATTCAATTGTAATAGGTATGCTAGTTATAGGTCATATAAATGACCTGAGAATCTATAAATAAGACATACAATATCTAAAGACAAAAATTAAGTTGTTCAAGTTGAAGAAGAAAGTGTAGGATCACTATCACATGTGGAAGAACCTAAAGTGGGAGAGAAATTATTGATAAAGGGAATACTAATAAAGCCAAACAAGGAGGTTAAGAAACTAGACAAAAATGAAGACCTTGTTTAAGACTACATGTAAATCAAAAGTTAGGTGTTGTAGTGTTATCATTGATAATGGTAGTATAGATAAATTGGTTTCCTTAGAAATGGTTGAAAAACTAGGTTTGAAGATATTTACACCTCATATATCATAAAAAGTATATTGGATAAAAAAAGGGGCATCAAGTACTAGTCAATGAGCAATGTAAGGTTGATTTTTAGATTGGTATCTATAAGGATGAAGTACTTTGTGACATTATGCCTATGAATTATTGCCACATGTTGTTGGGTATACCTTTGTAGTTTAATATAAGGGTTATACATGATGGAATGAATAACATATATACATTGGATAAGTATGGTAATAATCATACTTTGACACCATTGTAAGGTAATAATAAAGCTAAAAATAGTACTAAGGTGATGTTAGTGAGTGGAAAATAGTTATTATAGATAATAGAACAAGAAGAGGTTGGTTGTGAATAATCCAAATCTAATTTTAAAAATATAAAGGAGAAATAAAATTGTGATAAACCCATAAAGTAAGGAATTATCATGAAGGAAAATATATATGTGATAGAGTTGGAGAAATAAGATGGTAGCTACATAGAGTTACAAATAGAGAAAAAGAGTAGCTAAGTAGAGTTGCATGTTTCCATGGTGGAAGCATTGGATGTATAGGTTGTGAAATACAATACACATAAGTAAATGGTTAAAAATGTCAATTTATGCCAAGGGTATAAAATAAAATGTGTAATTAATAAGAAGACATCCTTGGAGGTGGCTAATATGGAGCTTTTGGGAGCTCATTGTAAGGGTAAAAAGCATGATAAGCATGCTAGCGTTAGAGAGGAGTTGGAAAATATGCCTTTGGAGAATGATGAAGTGGTTTATGATGAATTATGAAATTATTGTTTTAATTAATATATTTGTACATTATGTAGTTCTACCTATAGATAAAGTGGCTAAGAAGAGGATTAAGTGTGGAGCAGTGGAGCATGTTAATTGGTATGAGAGTTAGAGTGAAGAAAAGTTATGAATATGGAAATAGTGATTGGAGATATGGTTAGTGTTGTTGTTCTAGCCAATGTGGATTGTATTCAAATTATAATGGTGCAAAAAGAGAGTGATAAAATAGTGGTAAAAGAATTTTTACAAGAGGATATATAAGAGGGAGTTCATTTATAGTGGCTAGAGGTGGGAGAAAAAGTTCTCAAAAACACAAGTGAAAGAGATTCACAAGAAGATAAATTACTTAATATAATTTTGTAGACATATATACTTATAAAAGATAAGAAGACACTGTAAAATTACATATAAAAGTTGATGAATAGGTCATTAATTGGGAGTAGCATTGAAGACCTCATGAGCAGGAGCTTATAAATGTTTTTATACTCAAGGAGACTATTGTAGGAACATTAGGATTTATTTTTATTTTATTTTTTTCAAATTTTGACTTATAATATGTTTAGTAAGTCTTTTTTAGTCATTTGGAAGGTTTTAAAATCTCTATCATTTCAAACATTGGTTAATTGAGCCTAATAAAGATTTTCCTACCAAAATTATTTTTTTGAAAATTTGAATTTGTAAAGGATATTTGGAAGGTTTTTCTCATATCCTAGTGAAAAAAAAGGTAATTATAATTTCTTGGATGGGTTAATGAATGTATTATATGTATTTTGGAATAGGTCTAAGGTCTTAGTTTATAATTGATCATGTAAAACTCAATTAGGGTTAAGACTTAGGTTAAGTCTTTTAAGTTAGATAGTTTGAGAAAGTTTAATATATTAGAGATATTAAGGTATAAGGAGAAAATACAATAAATAAATCTGAATTGAATCCAATATTTGAAAATAAAAATGAGAAGTTAAGAAAAAAGGGTTGTATACAATGTTTTTGTAGACATTTTGCTTCAAGAACAATGAAATAATATATTATTTGAACTCTATGATTGAATATCAATATTGAATTAAATTTAAGTGTGTGTTTTTGTTGTTTATAAATCATTATTAATTTATTTTAAATGTATAATTTATTTCTACAGGCTTGAAAAAGATAACTACAAGTTTTTTGTAGTCAACATAAGGGTATGCCAATCATGTAAAGTTATCTTTTATCACTTTTTAAGATTGAAAAAGAGAAAAATTAAAGTGGAAAGGAAATATATATGAATTGAAATATTTTTATAATTGTTAATATTTCAAACTTGATCTAAAATATTGAGTTTTCATTGAATTTTAGCTCATTGCGTATATACAGTCAAGAAATGTGCATTTGCAACCAAGAAAAAGTTGTTTTCATTGTGTTTTAGAATTGATAGTGCTGACCATTTGATTTTAAGAATAGGATACATAAGATTAAAAAAAAATTAAATTTAAATATTCCAAAATCAGGTCATAAAACTCAATTTTATCTTGATTTAATGCTCTTGGCCTATACATAGGCAACTAGAGTTTTAGTCTACTAAAATAATCATAACTCAAAAAATAACCCTTAAATTTGCATTAAAGTTTAAGGATGGGTGTATTAGGATTTTTTGGAAGGTTTTAAAGTGGTTTAAATAATTTTGGATACCTAAATCTCAATATATTTAATAAACTCATATTGTAGGTCTAAAAGAAGGCTTATTTAAAGCACTAAAATCACCATAACTTGAAAATGACCTAACCAAATGTAATAAAACTTTTTATATATGTGAATGAAGTTAAATATTACATTTTAAATCTTTTTAAAATGTTTTATGACACCTAAAAAGAAATTTATTAAATAAACTCAATCTACAAGACTAATTTTAAGGTCTAGATACCCTCTTTTTATCTTTTCTTGCATTTTCATGTTTGGATAAAGGTATAAATTAGTATGATGAGTTGAGACAAAATTAAATTAATGTGTAAGAGGTTATTATAAAAGTTATTAGGCCTTATTATCTCTCTCTTAATCAATTTTTAAGTTTGATTTTCTTTACCCTCTATCACACATCCTATATCAATCAAGTGTAATACCATAACTTCTAATATTATTAAAAAAGCAACACATTCATATCAATAATCATGGAAGGGTATCTTATAAAATAAAAATAAATAATGGAAATTTTATCAAATTTTATAAATTCTTATAGTTATCCATTAAGAATATGATCATAATACAACATTACAAACATGTTTACATATAACCATGAGATATGAGACCTGCATTACAAGAGAATGATGTTCAAATTATAACCATAATGGTTTGGTTTGTTATAATAAATAAATATGCCAATAAAATACAAAATTAAAAATAGGGTATACATAAGATCAAGACACAATATTCCTATTTTTGTGGTCAATCAAGTGCATGATGGTTGGCAATTAATTATAGCTAAATGTGGGACCACCACCCAAAATTTTGTTTTTCTTGAGTTAACAGTGACTGAGAGATAAATTAATATTCTCCATAAAATTTTTTAAGGTTGGAAATGGGATCATAAAAAAACATATCTCCACATGTCAAAAAATCTATGTAGATTTTATGAGGAGCTTAAAGTTATTCCTGACTTTATTTACCTTATTTATTCTCTTAGTGGCTTAGGTATCCAACTAAATTATTTTTTATGATCCTTATATATTACCCCTAGAGACATGTTACTTGATGTCACTTTTAAATACCTTAATATGTACCCTAAATTCACCCTTGGTGATAACAATGCCATCTTACTTGAATAATACAATAATGTTGACCTCTTTAAAAGATGCCAATATCTTATCTTATATTTATTCTAAAGGATTTTTAGTGGATCAAGAATACATAAACCAATCCTCTAAATAGATTCTCCTGTTCCCTAAAAAAAATTTATATAAATTAACATCCATTAATGGCATGGTACTTAATTAAGGGAACATACCCTTGTTGATCACAATCTTCATTTTATTTAGATTATTTCCCATTCAAACAATATGACCTAGATATTCATGTGATATCTAGTAATGTACACTAATTTTGGCTAAATATTCCACCACCTCTTATAAAACATGAAATCATTTCGACAATTCTTCCTCAACATATCCACTAGGTCAGCTAGGAAGGTGTTCTTTACCTGTGACTCTAGAGTTCTAACTTGTTCTTTCAATTATTCCATGAGTTTCTTAGTCATCTCATGGAAGGCCTTCACAATAAATACTAGTTCCTTATTCATTCTTTCCTCTCTTATTTTTTATTCTTTTTATATTTGAGTAATAAATTTTTCCTTTATCTACTAGACTATAGGATTTTTTTTTATGTGAACTTGGTGATAATGAATATTTTCATCCTCACAGTTCCTTTATAAAATTTTAGCTGTATATATAATTCACCTTCGTAAAACATTTTTTTTTAATATATTTTAAATCATCTATCTAATCTCCTATATGTGATGGTCTCATGGTCACCAAAGTGGTAACAATGGAAGATGAAGCTAGTGAATTGGGTGGGGGAGTCTTAAATGTAAAAAGGGTTTGGCTGGGAATGGAGGATAAGGGAGATGGAATGAGAGTGAAGGTGGTAATATAAATTGGAGTTGAATATGGGATCATGTAGGAATTAACTTGCTCTTGTATCATGTGGATTATTGTTCCAATGACACATAGAAACGTTTTATCACTATTAAAGAGGAAATGGGCCTATTGAAAATGAACCTTGATGGACCTAATAAAAAATAAATTGGGGCCCAAGAGGAAGTTATTATTGGTACAAGGACAAATTAGAAATGAATAATAAGAACAATCAAAGCAATCTATTTTGCAATGGGTGGAATGGGAGGACATACTATATAAGATGGAGTTTCATGGATGTTATTCCAATGGTTTTCTGGGAAAATGGCTAAAAACTCAAAGTAGGCCTAACAAAAGGGATTATTTATTGTGTATTAACACTTGAGGATGAGGAACTTTGGAAAAATGATGCTACTAGGCCATTCATATTACATACTCTCACAAAACCTAAAGTTGGTAGATTTCCAAGTGGACTAGAAATTTAAGTTGATGGGAAAGGAAGACCTAAGACAACAAGGAAATATGAACTAGATGAGAACTAGAAATAGCAAGGATATTTAGAAAAACATAAGAATCCAAGGAAACTTGACTATATGTTAAAATATGTGAGGAAGAAAGTAACTATAAGGTAGGAATGGTAAAAGTAGGGGTTCCCAATTTAGGGGATAAATATGGTTATGTTTTAGGGCTACTAGGATTGGACTTAGAGTCACCTATTATATATAGAATCATTTGTAATATATACATTGTTTACATAGGGGTAGGTTGGTTTAAATGGGATATTTATTTTTTTAAAGTTTCATTATTTGATGGAGATTTATGGGAAACTAAAGGCATGCCTTACATGATAATATATTTCAACATTTTTTTCATCTTTGGAGTTTCATATAATGGAATGGGATCATCAAGTCTTTATTCCAAGGGTTTCATCCCTTGGTGTTTTTCCTCCAACAACCTTATAGCTTTCAACCTCCCATTTACTTCATTATAATCTATAGGGTTCAAATAAAGCCTATTATTATCATGGTGCTCATGGTGGTAAGTGATATTAATCCTTACCTTTAATTCTTATTAATTCCTCTATACTCTCCCATGGGGATCCCATTGTTTATAATCATAGAACAATAAGGTACTAAAATATGGCATGTGAGTTTCCATGACTAATAATGTAATGATAATCTTATACTCATAGTGACCAATGATGAGAGGTATATATATATAGGGTTTATACCTCTTAATAATGGAGTGACCCACCACTCTAATGACATATTGGTAAGACATCTCTTGATCTACTATCATATCATGTACATAATAGGGAAACCTATGGGGAGATGTGTAGATCCCTTCAACTATGATTAGGTTAAAATTATGGTAGTACCAATAGGCCCTAATGGTAATAACTAAATCTCTCATTTCTTTAGATAATATGGGCATCCTTTTATCATTGATGATGAAATATAATGGTGGATATAAATTATTAAAAATTATTTAAAGTGAGGTTTGTAATGATGGATATAGAGTAAAACACATACACTAGGGTACTAAAAGGTGTTCATAGTGGAAAATAAGGGTTATTTAAGGGAATAATGGCACATCAATCATCTACTAAATAAGACATCATATAACAACTACCTCCCTTCATTACTCTGATTACCTATTAGGCTATGTTAATAGTTGTGATCCCTCCTAGAGTTGGGATATGCTTCTTGTCAATAATTATACTAAGGAGGGGAACCTAAAACTTATTGACGTACATAATATCACTAGCCTAAAATAGTAAATTGAGTAATAAAATTCTAACTTTGATGCCTTATATACATGATTTAACTGTACAGGAATATATGTATTCCTTATTTACCCAATGTTTTGTATCTTTAGCCCATTCCTTCAAGGTTTTCATAATCTCATGGGTCTCCATTCATTATAGGGAAATGTCCCTATTGTAGTGTTTGTTGGGGTCTAAGAGATTATATACTTTTGTGAAGGCTACACCTAAAATTAATGAAATTTTGTATTTCCCATTGTTGGTTTGAATTAAATTATTTCTACATGTATACTTTATATAAATATTGTAAAATAGGTCACTAAAGGGAAATACCTCACACATGGAAACAACCTAGTATAGTCCATACTACTATATGGATAAGATATCTATTAAGAAATCAATATCCTTATAAGTGGCATCATCATTATTTGTAATATTTTTCATTTATTCCATAGCTTTGAACACCTAATCTTAGTGTTTATGCATTGATATTATTTGTATAATTGTTTTTTCTCTAGACTCCTATGTAGGCCTTGGGGTTGATGAAGACATATCCATGGTAGAGGTTGAAATAAAAAACACAACGAATCGAATTTATAAGGAATATATCTTTTAATGAATTATTCAAGGTAACCTTATTTATAAATAAAATGATATCTTAGAGTCTAGATTGTGAGAAAAATGGCTTGAAGGAGATATTAGGTATTTTCAAATAGATCTCAAAGTAATGGTGATTCAATTTAAAAATTATGTATATTAACTCTATGCTGATGGAGATATTTGAATTAGCTATATTTGATCCATAATTTGATTTTTCAATCATTCATTTACCATTCAATCACTTTAATTCACTTAGAAATATGTATGTGCCTTCATCTAAAGGGTTATGTTAGAGAATCTAGGCTGCACCCTTGTTGAGGATAAAAATGTTCATGACTTAATCCCCAAACCTAGGCTAACATGGAAATGACCCTAGGTTATGGGTTACCTAATGTTGGGCCAAACCTCTAGATTTTTTAATGGATTAGATCCCCTAATTTGCTCATTTATCCCTTCTAGTACCTAAATATATGGGATGAAAAGGTTAAAGAGATGCATAATGAAAACCTATCTAACCTATGTTGATGCACCATGAATTCAAATATCCACTCATAATTTTGCATTCTCAACATACTAATGGACTAATCAAACCAAACAATCATCTTTATGAGCCATACAAACAAGTGTTCAATATGGAGGTTGTACTAAATGGATGGAATACCAAGGTTATGATTAGTAGGTTTGTTAGAAGACTCTCACTAGCCATGATAGACTTCAAGACTTCATTATCTATCCTTCTACATTCTGCATGACCTACATAAGATACCTCTTTGACACCTAGGTTAACAAGGACTTGTAAGGGAAAGAAAAGCATCACATTTACATATCAAAAAATATAAACAGACTAGGATATCACCATGAAAGAGATACAAAGTATGTTATTCAATCTAAATAGATGCAAGAGTACAATTTCTAGCAAATTCTCCTCATACCAGCCTAAAGGATATAAATCAAGGCTTAGAAGCTTGAATATATAGAAGAATAGGATGAGAGAGAAGGGGAGAATGGTGTAAAAGAGTGGAGATGAAGGTGATAAATGACCAAGTACACTCAAAATATAATTACAATAGTTACATAACCTCCTTCAATCTTCTTGGTAGTTTACAGGTCTGATTGGGCAAGATAGGAATAAGATTTTTTTATTTATTTCCAATTTGTAATAAATTTATGAAAAATGTGCTATGTTTTAATGAAAATATCTTTACTTATAATAAATTTCATTAAACACTTTTTGGGTTAGAATTGTCTCACATTTATATCTCCAAAACATTTTATAGTTTGATATTTTGTTAAATATTGATAAAGTTATCATTGTTTGAATATTGTTGTTCAATGCAAAGTTTTCTTATAAAAAATAAAATAAAAACACTATATTCTACTCATGAATTTTCTATCTCTTGCATTATTCTCCCAGAGATATCATTAAAAAACATCTCCACTCCCATGACAAACTAATCGATATTGCATGCAATTGATATCATAGCAAGACTACCTTTTTTTATAAAAATAGACCTTGTGCTATGTGTTCTGGATGTAGTCAAAAGGGATGATATTGTCATAACTAAATCAGGAGTTTGAGCATTCCATGACTTTATCCAATGTAAAACCTAATTTTGTTTTCAAAGGTAAAAGGAAATCAATACTTGAAAACCATGAATTGATTATTGTATGATATTTAATGTTGAGCATATATATATATATATATATATATATATATATAAATTACAACATCCATTTCCTTTTCATTTAACATTCTGTGTCATGATCTAGACTCATTAATATCAAGAGGTGCATATTCACTTTGCCAAAAACCAATGACATTAAACTATCTTTAATCATTTTATTAAGGTCACTAGATCATTGGTTTTGAAAATAATAATTGATTTTAGTATATATTTTTTTAATAATTGTTATAATAAAAATTTACAATTAAATATTATTTTTTAATATCATCTCACTTTGTCTAAAATTATCCATTTTTCTAATCATAATCATTATATATATATATAATTTGATAACCAAATAATAATAAATAAATAAATAATTTTGAAATTTTGAAAAAAAATGAAAAAAGTAAAAAAATAATAAAAAAATAAAAATAAATAATAATAAAAAAAAATCTAGTTTTGTAATCTTATCATAAGTTTTATCGAAGTAATCATAATTTGTCATAATAATTTGGATATTAATAAATAAGGGTAATTTTTGTTCTAACCTACAGGGAATCTGATTGATCCAAGATAAAATTATAAAAAACTACTAATGTCTTATTTTGTAGGACTGCTCTTTTGAGTGCCATAGTCAAACTACTAACCATGTACTTGTAGGCTGCTTGTCAGAGATCCATTTTGGCACTCTTAAAATTATTTTTGAATCATTTTAATTCATTTCATCTTGTATATATCATTTTTAGTCATATTTTTGCATGTATATATCTTTATTGTGACAAATCATTCCTTGTATATAATTACTTACATGTAATCATTTTATCATGCCCCTCACATAGGTAATTAGATTAGTTAATTAATTGTATCATGTCTTTTACCTATATGTTAAGCCCTCCCCTAGGATAGCATGTGATGTGGAATTGACACCCATGCATAGGCTTAGTCTATAAGGGTTAGTTTCATGGATTTCATCACCACACACTAACAAAAATATGTGTTTTATTGGAGTATAAAAATCAAGGATAATCATCATTAGGCTAAGCAATTGACCCCATATAGGTCATCCATGAAGGGGAAGAATTAACTCTATGAACTAGGCATTAGAAAACATCCTACACAGACTTAGACCCCAACATACCATTGCATATATCAAGGACTCCCCTATATCCTTTTATATATCTTAGAGTAGAGGATTATAGCTATAACAAGTGTTCTACTGTAGGTGTTGGTATCAATGCTAAAGTAGACGTCAAGTGCAAGCAAGATTAAGAGGGTTTGATTGATTTTGTAATGGTTCACTGGCCTACAGTCTCATTTTTGTAGCCATTAGATGGTTTTAGGTATCAAGTTACACACTTATCAGTTTACTAAGCATAAGTTGTGGCTTGCTTACTTGGGTGTGTGTTGTGAAAAAATCATATTATTTTTGAGCTAAGTTGGCTTTCACCTATTCATACCTATCTAGGATCCTTGTACAAACCATCTTGTAAAAACCTACCTTATCTATTCTTTCCTCATAGTACTTATCCCATCATCCTTTTGTATATAGCATCATTCCATTATCGTGTACATCTTTGCCATCATCCATTTGCATATATCATATTTTTCATATCCCATGTCATCTCATCTTCATCCTATCTTAGTCTAGTCATCCTCACCCAAATCACTTTTACATTCTAAACATCATCTTGTATATCCCTTTGTCTTGAATGTCTTTATCATCACCTCATTCTACATATTTCCCTTTTGTACACCCTCTTCCTCCTCCCATTATCACCTTATCTTCATCTTATCTTAATCTATTTATATCCACCCAATTGTAGTCATACCCTTATCACATGTATACCCTAATCACATCTTACATCCTTATCCAAGTCCACATCATTAACTACTTCAATTTGCATAGTCATCTCATCCCCTCCTAGTCCAATCACATATAGTCCTTTTAAATATCCTTTAACACATATTTTACTATAACCCATCCTAATATAACTATATCCTATCCCATCATTAATCATAAACCATCACTCATATATCCTAATATATCTAGTCCTCCACACCTTATCCCAAGTCTACCATGTACATCTTTATCTTTCGTATCCATCATTTTGTATGATCTTGGTCTTATCCCTTTATACATAATTTATTCTCTTGTACATTCTGCTAGTCTTATCCTAATATATTTTCTTAGTCACATCTTCTCATCGTCATATTCATACCTTATCCTACATCTACCTCATATGTAGTCCTCATCCTCCCATATTATCTCATATCATCATCACATCACCTTGTATATCCCCATTATACATAGTCTCTTTGTATATCCTTTGTCTTAGTCATATCCATTTGTAACCCACATCTTGTCTTGTACATCATTGTCATCTTATATCCTTATCCCACCCCTCATCTTATTTTAACAATATTCATTCTTGTCATACCATCTTATTTTCATTACACCTCATCACTATCTTGTCTCCATCTCCTCGTAGTCTAACTATATTATCTCATCATTAATCATACCTCATCAGCCACATATCCTAATCATCTTGTCTTATACATCCTTATCCTAGTCACCCTATATTGTACATTCTTTATTCATCTAGGGTCTCCTTTCATCTTGATCATCCTCCTCATCGCATTCTTGTATGTATGTGTATATATATATATGTATGTATGTGTGTGTGTGTGTGTATGTGTATGTGTGTGTGTGTGTGTGTGTGTGTGTGTGTGTGTGTATATATATATATATATATATATATAGTCCTTTTTTATATCCTTTTACACATCTCATACCATATCCTATCACTATCTCATCTTCATCCCATCCTAATATAACCACTTCCACCCATCATTAATTATACCCCATCACTTGTATTTCTTAATCATCCTCTTATATATCCTTATTTTACCCCCTTTTACATATCTTTATCATCTTTCACATCTTTCTAGTCACATCATATCCTAATTTCATAGGTTATTTGGCATACCCCTTCTATCTCCTAATCACATCATATCTTATCATCCATATCTTACCTTATGACCACTCTATCCTTTATCATTTTCCTTGATCTTGTCTTTACCACCTATCTAATTTAACCATGTCATATCTTATCCTCTTTGACTATTCAAGATCACATATGGGTCTAAACCATTACCATCCCATTTACATTATCCCTTCCCATCATCCATCATCATTTTCTTATCCTAATCACCTTCATCACATAATTACCTACCATACTACCTTGAATAAATTAGTCCAAGGTTTGAACTAGTCCTATTACCCTATCCAAACCATTTTATAATCCTAATCCACTTAGTCAAATCTCATACCTAGTCAATATATTGTTAGCATCTTTTCACCTTGTCAGTATCAATATAGAAAACCCATTAGTTTAATCTAATCCAATCATCTTTCCTTATTCATTACTAGTACCCATCATATCATCCTCTTACTAGTTTTGAATTTAGGCACTCATCACATCCCTAATCCTTTTGCTAGCTTGAACACTAAACATTGTTGATAGGTTTTTCACACCTATTACACTATCATTCTAAAATTTGATCATAGTATTTAATCCATAAGTCTATCCTATACTCATCATTATCCATCCTGATAGCTCAATCCTTTAGCCTCACTTTATTCAAACAATATTTAGTCTACCTTCACATCATCATCCATATTTCACCATGGATTTAGGCTTGGTCCTCATAGACTAATACATCTTGGCCAATAAGGATGAAGTCTTTTTTTGGGCACTAGAGTTAGGTTCTTACCTACCCTCAAACCTTGACCCCATTCACCCAAAATCACCATCCGGTAACCATATAAAATCATTCTCAACCTTCCTTGATGTGGTCACCCTAATCAATCAATATATTGTAAAGAATAAAGATGAATTTCTTTTACATGTATGGAATATGGGTGCTTGTTTTCCTGATGATTTTGACCCCATAAGCCTAAAGTCACCTCCCAAAAAATTTCACCATCAACCCTTATCCCATTCCCATCCACCATCTTCTAGGCCTATTCAAAACCCCTTAGTCTCAATTTGTACCCATCCATAGTCAAGTCCTCCACCTACTAATCATAATCCATCACCTTTATCACCCACCAACATGTAATTATACCCCTCTTTCATATACTAATACATAGATATGAATGAGGATGAAATCCTCTTGAAATTCATTATGATGGGTATTCCACTTCCTAAAGGCATTGACCCATTTCAACTTATTTTACCCCTAACATAAAACCTTTCATATAAGTCTCCTTCTAATCCCCCATCCACTAGTCATATACAATCATCTACCCCTTCCCCTACTAGCAAAGGAAATCTAATTTTGGCCACCCATCCATCCCCCCAGCCCCATAAATCACCATTTGATCTAAAGTACAATGGTTTCACATCCAAATCATAAAGTGAAGTGGGTCCATATACTCCCCTTCCTATATCTTTAGAAACCCTTTTCCAAAAAATTATCATCACTAACATGATGGTCTATCCACCCATCTGACATCTTGATCCTACAAAGCTTAAGTCCTTTTAGTATAAAACAAACCATTACTATCTCTATCATAAAACTTGGGGGCACTCCCTTAAATGATGTCAAAACTTCTAAGATTATGTCCAAGACCTCATCGATTGTGGTGACATGGTAATCAAGGATGAATCAGATGAATTTAAATCTTTGGGTGAACAAAAAGAGGAATGCCAAGATTCCATTCCATATCATGATCAAACACTTCCCCTTCCAAGACAAGGTTAAGACATCATATCCATCCTCCATGATCCCCCTATCTCCAACCACCCATACATTCAAAACAAGTCTA
>JARHVA010000580.1:3737500-3790000 GCA_037957365.1 Torreya grandis | reverse complement strand
CTTATAAAGACATTAAGAGTTTGAAAAACCACTTTTTCTTGTTGATTGATTCATCTCTCTTAAGTACTAGAAAACTAGCAATTTTGGGTTCACTTGGAAAGAAATATAAGGTTGAATCCTTGAGTAGGTTAATCTTTGAGGAGTTTAATTAAGTTCTAAACTTGTTATCCTGATAGTTAGAATCATTTTGCACCATCAACCATCCTTCATTCTACTCAAAACCATATAAAATATCCTATTTTTTTGGGTTCTATATAATGTTTTTATGATTAATTACCATAGGTGGATTTAAAATAATTACTTTTCCTTCCATGATTTATTTAGATCAGCCCTGGGTCTTAAGGTACCAAAATATCAATTTTCCTAAGACCAAGTTTGCTTAGGGTTTTAAGAAGGCTTATGACTACCTTATGATCTTAAGGGTGGTTTATACAATGCTAAAATTTAATATTAGAAAAAAAATTCATGAATATATAGGACATAGACATATGTAACTTCCATGAATTTCTAGGACTCCCATGCCAAAGATGGACAAAGATATGAGTGCTTAAAGATGACCCTAGGGCAGTTTGTAGGTCATTTCTAAGTGCTTAACTCCTTAACATTTATTCATAATAAATAGCCTCAAAAATACAACCAATACACCATATATTATTAGCACACAGAGGTACCTAAAACATACCAAGAGAATTGACCCTAAAAGCTTATGTGATGGATGGGATGAGTGCTTGAAGTTGGGACTTAAGCTACCTATGTATAAGATTGAATGTTTCAAGCAAGATTCTAGAGGTTTTCTAATATTTTTTCATTCTCTTCTACCTAAAATATCCTATATCAGGTTTATGTCAGCCTCATATCCCTTTAATTGACCATAGAACCAGCTACAAAAGCATGGAGGAACTTTGATGTGGCACTAGGTTATGCAAATAAGCTTAAAACTTACTTATTTGGCTTGTCTTACATGACATCTGATAGTAATTATGAGTGTTAAACTCCATTAAATTAAAATTATGGTCTATTCATCATGTTTAACTTACTAAACATCATATGAAGGTTGTATTTCACCTTACATACCTTTCAACACTTGATTCTACATGTTTAACCTCCTTACTATTTGCCTAGACCTATCTTGGTTTGAGACAAAATAGTGGGTATACCCATTATTTGTATCACAAATAAAATAGTATGGATTCATTTTATCACTCATGATATCCTTCTCTTCCAAATTTTAAGGTTTAATTATGCTTTTAAGGCTTTCAAATGACGATTTTGGCTCGAACTGGTCTCATTTTACTTGCAACTGCATGATTGTGTTTAAACATAAGGACTTTGATACCTAAGGCCACTATATATGGAGTAGAAATCATAATTAATGTATCATATATATAAAATCAATCCTTCCTTCATCATAATTTGTGGCTACATGTATGTGTTTGGTCATTCTAAGAACCTAACTTATCTATGTAGGGTTTGGGGTTTGAGGCTTAAACTAACCCTTAGAGGTCTATAGACCTCCATTTTGTGGATTCCTTGAACATATATTCCATTTAATGGTATTTTTTAACATTTATTAATATTTTATATGCATTAACATTTTTAATATTTTCTTACAACTATCCATTTGATAATCATAATGCATATGAAGGTACTAATAGGGGTAGTTGACTATGTTTCACTTGAAACCCTGCATATGCCTTTATTTGTCCATAACATGAGTTATGATGGATTTAAATTGATGAATAAACATGATAAAAAGTTACTATTATTTATTATTATAACCTATGGATCAATATCTTTTATTTCCTTTGAATAAACTAACTTGCACTTAAAGTCATGTACTTCCTATCTTGTATGCTTATTTGAGTGGGGGTGGGGATATAGAATAATTTTCAAATTTTATTGTATTTATAAATTAAACTAAAAACCACTTTCATGGTATTGGTTTTTTCCATATTCTCCATGATAAACCCTTAATCAATGCAAATCATGCATACTACACCTAAAGTCTCCTAGGGTCAAGACATAGGCATGTGTGTGAAACTCTAAGAGCTTTTCTTTAGTGTTTCTTATTTCACATAAGTTATAAAACATACCTCCCATGAAATTTATTATATTATCCAATCCTAAAATAAACTCCATTATCATATGTGTGTTCCTTTGACCTATTAGCATAGGTCTGTTTGAGTCAATGCTTCTCCCTAACCTATAAATGTTCCTCTCTACCCTCCTGATTGTAGGTAATATGTTAGGAATTTTTTAAAGAGTAATAGTTATTTATAAAAAATTCTATGATCCCTTGATAATCAATCATATAATGGACTCTAGTTATAGACTACAACATATCATCAACATGACTTTTGTTAAGCCTTCCCTCATTCATCAAGCTTAAGCCAATAGTACTAGTTGTAGGTGTTTGCCCTATCTTGCTTGGGGTAGTGCTTGGGGTGAATATGTGATGTATATTGGTGGTGGTTACACTTAAAAACACTCAATACCTACCTTTAATGTTTCTTCACTTTTCATCAAAATTAAGGCAAAAACTTGTGACTATCTTCTTAGTGCCCAGTTAATTGAGCTTTCTAACCCTATTATATGGACTGATAAGGTCTATAGGTTACCTATGGGATAGTATCCTTAGGACCATTTATGTTTATAATTAATTTTATCCTTGATTATCATTCATCACCATATTTATCCATTTCATATATATTTCCCTTTGAAATTCCTTCTTTATCATGCCCTTTTAGTACTCTACTATAATAACTTTAGATTGGTTGTAGGTGTTATTGAAGTTTGTGATAGAAAAGAAGATGACCTAAAGTCACTTGAATTTATTTCATCATAACTTGTGTCATCATTCATTTATTCATTGGGATGACATCAAATATCAAAAATTTAGATGGTCTCATGATGTCTTACAAATGTCCTACTTTAGTAGACCATATGAATGGTTGTAGCTCTTGTTTTCACTCTTTTGATTAGCTCCATGATCCAATGGTCTCAACACTTCATGGTTTCATTCCTTGAAGGTTCAATGGAGTATGGAGGTTGATAGTATGATTAAAGCCTAAAATGGGGGATGTGTGGATTAAGGATGGATGGAGATGGAGTGATAAGGATGGAAACATGAAACAGAGTAAAAACACAATAGAGTGGCAATTATTATGGTGGAAAGACAATGGTATATATGTGACATGGAGAGAAAGATAAGAGTCCTCCTATGACCAAATATTTGCATATTAGAGAACATTTGACCCATTATTAAACCAACTTGGATTTTTTTAAGGTTAAACACAACATATGGAATCTAAACATGAAACCTTAAAATCTCATAATACCTTAAAATCTTAGAATAGACCTTAAACTTTGTAAAAAAGGAGCAGTGATTTTGGGGAGCTAAAAGAGGTTATCTCAAGGTCTTTGAGGCTAATAGGGAGGTATAGAAACTTGTTTTCCATGGTATGAGGAAACTTCATCACAATCTAACAATCTTTTTAATGCTTTTGAGATAGATTTCAAACTCTCTAAGTGCCATTAGACTATAACAATATTATGACAATGGCTTTACTTATGCATAAGTCCCTTTCATTTTGGGTCTCCTGAGATGATACAAGACCATTAAGAATTTAATTTAAGTAAGAAAGCATTATAACCATCAAAAAACTTTCCAAACTCTTCATATTCAACTCATAGCCCATAACAAAGACACCAAAACATAGTTAATATAGTCAATCCTTCCTATAGGTTGCACATAGTGACAAATAATGAAAATTTTAAACTTTTATAAGCTCACATGTGTGATAAAAACTTGGAAATTATAATATAGTATACCTTAAAAACATAAGACAATATAATTAATGATTATATTAAGAAAACCAATCAAAATTTCATGAAAATTGACCACTTAAAAATGGCCTATGGAGATGTGCGAGGCATACACATTCCTTAACTTCTTAAGGAAGGTTGATAAAGCTAGGGAGAAAAATATTTAGATAAATTCCAATTATGGGAAGCTATTTTTGTCTTTTTATCATGTCCAAGAGATGGGATCCTAACTTTATCTTTCTTATATGGTATAAGCAAGAACCTAAGGGGTTGTCCAAGCTTGAAAAAGAGGGTTGAAGATATGCAGACTATTTTTGGGCTTGAATGGAATCCTTTCCTCATTAAAATTTGAAGAGATATCAAATATGATCTAAAATTCAGCCTCGTATCCCATTCTATGTAGTACAGTCTATACAATCCATACAATGTGTAAAAAACTAATGAAATAGTGTGTTTCTCCTTCATTTATTCCAAGTTTAGATTTTTCAATGCCATATCATGATAAAATGAGGAGAAAAACACATTAAAAAACTAATTTCAAGTAGGATAAATGATGGAGGGAAGTGTAAAAGCCATAAATTGCCATGTGGGGCCCACTTGGCTAATGAAAAGTTGTAAGTGGCTCATAAAAGGGTTATAACTGGCATGAAATGCTTAATTAAGGAAAATGGCATGGATAACATCTATTTTAGGCCCATTTCAATGTAATTAGTCAAGATATTCCCCTTTCCTAAGGTTTTCAATAAGTGATTAAGCTTATAAGGTAGTTTGAGGGGTCATAAGGGGTTAAATGGACTTTAGAATGAGTATGTCATGTAAAATGACTTTGAATGCATTTTTGTCTCCATATTATATCCTCAAACCAAAGTCAAAACATATTCACATTAGCAAACCACACTATATATCCTTAAATAGGGTTTAACATCATTAGACTTCATGACTTCTTGATAATGATAATTTTTAGTTTAATATGTTAAGATGCATGTTATACCATCACAAAGACATCAATATGATCATGACATCATGGAATGGAGCATAAAATCATAATACATCATGTCATTCTTGATATGATTCCAAGACTCTCATCAGAACAAGGAATACATGACCATGCTATGAGTAATCATAAGCTAGATAGAACCATGGTCACCTAAATTTCAAATATAAGGGGTTGAAATTTGGCCTATAAGGTAAAAATTTCAATAGTTATGGTGACTCTGATGGGTGACCAACTTGTTGGTTAAGGGAACCCAGACACTTTCATGACTAAATAAAGAATAATAGCATGATGACTCTTGGACTATCAAACTAAAATGTAATTTTGACACTTCTTAGACTTGTATAAATAATAAGACACACACAAATAAGACAAGTAAGAAACATATCACTAAGAAAAAATAAGAAAAATAAAATAAACAATAAGGCACTACCTACTAACCTTTATAGATCACTTATTTGAAAAGATAACGGAGTACTACAAAACTGACCTAAACTTGACTTAATTCACCCAAGATCAAATGGGAATGTATTATGATCACTATGGTATCCTAATATGGAATTTTCATATGATGACTTGGATGCAATCAGACTTGGATCAATAGGTGACAACCTCCACTTGTAGTTAACACTCTCTTAGTCACTTGGGAGAGTCAATGGATCATATGGATTCATTCCTATGTGCATGGGTTGATTGTGATGGTTAATAACTTGGTCATAGTCTTCCCCTACCTTTCTATTTTGCATCATAAGTTTCATATCCTCATCAATTATGGGTTGTAACTAATTTTTCTCATAAGATTTCAAGTAATCAACTACCAAAGCATCCTTAACAAGATATTTCTCTTAAATATTTGATTGGTGTAAGTGTGGAGTGTCTAACTTTAAGAAAAATTATTCTAAGTCCTCCCAAAAGGACATATCCTCATTATCCATGGACAAATCATAGAGGTGAGTTTCATCTCTACCACCTACTTGCAAGATACCATTCTGGTCATTCACTTTCTTTTCTTAGATAGGGTCCTTGCAAAGATCTTAGTTTTCTAAAGTTTTCTCCTCTTCATCCCCAATTGAGGGTGATAATTCATCAATCCATTCAAGTAGAATCTCTTCTTGTATTAGCACCACTTGATTCATATTGCTTCCTTCATTAGGGACTTTAGCCTATTGTCTTGTCACTTCATTCAAGTTTGCAACATTAAATTGTTCCATTTCACTCAATAATTCCAAGAACAAGTGTTATCATTTATCTTATAAATAAATTGAGTTACTCTTGACCTCCATAATAGTTTCATGAAGGTTTTCCTCTTGATTTTTTTCTAGGGAGTAAGTCACATGTGTTCCATATAACTCAACTCCAACATTATGACCTTGCAGCTATGAATCATCATCCAATTTTTGCTCATGTTTAATTTTTGATCCATTGAAATGCATAAGGGTTCTAATTTGAATTTATTATTCATAAACACTAGAAGTGTCTTCTCTAACATGATCTTAAGATTTAGTTGTAACCAAAATATTATCAATCTCTTGAGGAACTACCCCTTCTACTAACTTTGATAGTTTCTCCACCATGCTTGGATGGCCATGTTATCATTTTGAAGCATTTGATTTCTTTTAAAGAGGGGGGAGGGTGGGTGGGAAGAAAACATAATTAGGATTCTTAATGCTTGCAAGGGTTTCCATCCAATTAGGGATCTTGAATGATTTCTGGGAAGCTCTTGGAATTGAGGAGGGATGTGAAGAGGGTAGCAAACACTTGAGTAACAATAGATGAATAACTAATAACATATTTCATACCTAGTTTTTCTTACTTATTATACTTTTCAAAGGTTGGCATAATGAATTTTGAGTCTTTGGTCCATGAAGGCTTCCATGTTGGGATTGATTCATGCTCTTTGGTAGACTTTAGTCATATAAAACATCCAAATTGGTAGTTTGAGTGTGGTTTGTGACACCCTATCCATAGGTCCTTCTTTCATGCTCTTGTGACCCTTTTAGACACCTTTTTTCTCATTACTAGTCATCCATACCCTTTCAAATTGTCATTTCAACTCAGCCAAACTTTATTTCCTAGGCCAATCCTATCCCCATATGTCCCTTGCCTATAGGATAAGAGTGACATACCTGGAATATAATGTTGGACCCTAGGGTGTACTATTTTTGGTGTTCTTATCCAATCACATTTTGATCCCAAACGGTCATTTCCATCTAATTCCTATCCTTCATCATGTCGGCCTAACATGAATACATTTAACCCATGACCAATAGTTCCCTATAAAATCCCATCTAAAGGTCATTTACAAAGGAGGTGGCAAATATTACAAAGCAATCAAAAATACAAACAAACCACTAAGGTAAAATTTCCTATTCTCTAGATACAGTCACCTAACATAACTATAAACACATTAAAATTCTCACATCAATCCCTAGCCACCTTAAGCACCTTAGTTTGACATTTTTGCATCCACATTACAATATTACACAAAGCACATTAAGTGTGAGGACTACATATGGCTTGATCCCTCTTCAGAGTATTGGTATATGGGCAACATGCCCACATAAGGGGTGTGGATCACACTTTCAGTGCATCTTACACACACTAACCCCCTATCAAGTGATTAAAATATTATTTATTAATCATGATGGAGGGTTAGGGTTTGAAGATTAAAATGACTCTATTGTGATCTCCATTGAGATTCAACACTTGAAATTTCATAGGTAGGCTCACATAGGAACAACATAAAGAACCCAAAAAAATAGGTCCCTATGAGTAGTTTAGACAACAGTGGTCGAAGATGACAATAGCACTAGACCCTAATGTGTCCTTTTACAAAACAAAAGCTATAATCTGATTTATGACATTGTCCTAGTCTTGCATAACTGATTTTAGACCCTATAATAGCCATTTTAGCCTATTTTAAGCTAAGTTATATTTATTTTAGTTTATATATATTTTTAGAAAGGTACAAAAGACAAGTAAATTATACAAATTAGTACTATAATTATTAAAATATTATTTAATAATTTATTAATCCAGACCCTTAACTAAACTAGGAATAAAACTCCATTATTTCCAAAAAAGTTAAATCATTTGGTGAACCCATCTTGATTCATTTGTGCACAAACCCCTAAAAACCCTAATGAAAATTCCTTGCTAATTTTTCCAATATTTTTCTAAATTTTCTTGCATATTTAATTTTTAAAATTTACCATAGTAATTTTAAAATTATTTCTTTCAAACCCTAGTTACCTATATTAGGTCTCGATATTTTTTCAATTTTTTTTTAAATTTTTTTCCTGCATATCTAAATAAAAAATTCACATTTAATTTTTAAAATTTACCATAGTAATTTTGAAAATCATTTTCTTTCAAACCCTAGTTGCATATATTAGGTTCCATACTTTTGAGGTATCACCTTACATGTCTATGAGCTTCATATCCTTTTTATGCATATTCTAGTTTGCTATTTTTAGGAGTTTACATGTTCTTTATACAGTACTTTCCTTTAACCACATTTTGGTTATTACAACTTATTGCAAAAAATTCAATCCATTTTAAATTTGTTTTCCTACTTTAACAATGGCCTAATATACTAGTTTTGATGAAACTAATAAGAGATAAATTCAAGATATTTTAACTAAATATCCTGATATGTAAGATGATATGCTTAAAATATTACAAGAAGAACAAAAAAACAAAGTATGGTTAATCTTCTCAAACCATAGAGCAACCAGTTATAAATGACACTATGAGAGAAACTATGTCTCAACAACCCCCTATAACATCCCAACCTTCTTATGAGGCACCACCAATTATGACTAGTAAATATTTGTCTCTTGATGTGGTTGCCCTTGTGTAAGAGATAAAATCTCTTCAATCCAAGGTGATACATCTTTTACAAGGTGCCTCTAGACTAACATAGGCTTTGTATTCTTATGTTCTACTTCATACACCATTGGCATGTCGTATTTCTTTGACACCCTTACCACTAGGTTTTGATCAACCCAAGCTCACTCTATATTATGGAAAGGGTGATCCAAAGACACATTTGAGAAGTTTTCATGTAGCATGCTTGGAATATGTACTAAAAGACTGTTTACTAACCAAGCTATTTTCATAAAGTCTAAAAGGATTATGTTTTATAATGGTTTTATAGTCTATCAAATCAGTCATTCAATGCATTCAATCCTTTAGCTAATATGTTCCTAACTCACTTTAACATTAACATAGGTGAAAAGATTTCTTATGCCCAAGTTGCACAATAGAAACAAAGGTCAAATGAGCATCTCACAAATTATTTTCTTCAATATAAGACTATCTTGGCTAAAAAGAAATAGCTCCATGGCCGATCAAGAATTATAGGATCACTTCAAAGAGAGTCTTCTACCTACTTTGGATGAGTCAATAATGTTCAAAATATTCTCTTCTTTCACTGAGTTATGTAATATACTAAAGGAAAGGGAAGTCAAATTAATTTCAATGGGAAAACTCAAGTACATAAGTATATGAGAAATAACAAACAAAAGTAATAGTAAATTCCCATACAATGTAAAGTTTAATGATATAAAAAGTCAAAATCAACCTATAATTAATGTGGCTTCAGAGCCCTCCTCAGTGAGTGGTTTTATTAGCACCTCCTCGATGAGCCTTTAATAATCTACTAGTATATCTAGCTAAAGTGTTACATCAGATATTGGAATGTAATATCATATCTCTCCCACCTATTTAGTAAATTGACACAACAAATCCTCTTCCATGGGGATATGATAAGAATGCATTTTGTGATTTTCACAAGGCACCAAGCCACACAAGATATAGGACTTGATATATGGTAACCTTATTAACATTGGCACTCCAGTTGAGCCTCTTTAGGTAAATCAAACTCAATATAAGGCTCTAAAAATTTTCTTGGATCCTTTCTCATAGCATTATAAATAAGAGATATGGGATACCTTCAATTGAGTTTCATCCTTTGAGTAACATGATTGGTGTGTATAATTCTAGAGTTATAACTAGACCTTCTATTTCCTTCTCATAATATGAGATAGTTAAGGATGATTCATATTACCATACACTCTTTATCAAATATTTCATTAATCATCATCCAATTTATAGTGTTCTCATAGATAATGGATCTAGTGTGAACATGTGCACTATGAAATTATTATAGTATTTAAAATATTTAGAGAAGGATATTACCCTAATGAAAATAGTTATCAATGGATTCATTAGACATATACAGAGTTCATTGGGTGAGATTGTACTTTATATATAGGTTGGAACTACACAAGTGGCCACACCATTTACTATTGTTCTTAGTGCAAGGGTTTTTGATATATTTCTTAGTCGACTATGGATTCAAAAAAATTGAGCAGTACTTTCTATAGTTCACAAATGTATGAAATTCATTCACACTAATTAGGTTGTTACAATTAGTGGATTTCCATTTGAGTTATCACTCCCCACTTTAGATCCATCTACTACTTTGTAATCACCAATTTTAGCTTCTTCACTAGTTACAATTCTTCCTCTAGTTCAGATTTAGCCACAATCAAGGCCTTTCTTACCAGTGCAAAGAATTCATACACTTCCATAGAGGCCTCTTTTAGATCAACCATAGTTTCAAGACTCTAAATATTTTCTAGCTATAGTATTCACATCCAAGGAAGTATCATTGTGGTATCATAACTCTACACATAGATCACATGTTTAGAGATATTCTCTTATAACTAGATGAGTCCCTAAGAGCCCTATAGTTGTATCTAATTCTCATAATTACAAGGGCACCCCATAGTCAGTTTCGACTATAGATATTTCAAAGCATTTATAGCATACATACATTTCAGAGTTACAATCTTAGCCCTTTCATTGTGACTCATGATCATGCATGATCCCTCTCCTTGATACAAGACACCATGATAGAGGGTCTCTCATGAGACTCATTAGTTAGTATCATTTATTATAAGCTTACTTGTACATATCTTCTTTTCAATTACTTTTACATAATCTTATTATGATTGATTGTACATAGATAATTTCAAAACTATCAACAATAATATAACAATTCCAAAATTCCAAAAACAATACAATTTTAAAATATAAAAACACTCAATTAACTCAAAACACCAAAAACATTTCAACTGTATGCATTATCCATGCTTTACATTTATACTACCATGATAGACTTACATTTATTATTCTATGCTATTGTTTGTTGATTTATCTACATTACCATGCTTCACTTGATCTTATTTGAGTGTGTGTAGTCACATCTAGATCCTTGATTAGTTCAATCTACCCATTGAGGGGGCATCCTCCTTCTACATTAGAGACATACATTAACATACCAACCCACTGAGGGCAACTTCTACATGACTACACCATCTACGTTATGTCATTCCTACACCACATGCTCTATTTATCATATTGATGTATATTATTTACTAGCTTACTTAGATTACTCTATTGATATTTACTAGTATATAGCACTTGTGTATTTATTAGCATCTACATAGTCTTGTACTACATGTTTTGCATACTTTCACTTGTTTCTTTGATTAGTTAGATGTGATTGTATTTCTAGTATTTACATTCATTCCTTTTTTACTTTTCATAGTTATATGTGATTGCATTTATCAATTATTTTCTTATCTCTTATATGTACCTTAGGACATTTTCTAATTTCCTTTAATTCTATTCTTCTGTGTGTGTTAGGACATTTTCCAATGTCATTTGCTTATACTCTTTTATGTTCTTGTGGCCCTCATGTCAACTTTTTTTGTTTTCAATTATATGTGCATGTGGCATCGAACATGCCTTGTATGCTTGATTTCCTATTTTGAGTGACATGTGTCTATGTCCCTTATTTGGTTGGCCCTTTGGTCACTCTTATATGTTTCTTGATTCTTGCCTTATGTGTTTTTTATTTTTTGCTTCTCACTATTTGCAATGCCATGATCCACATCATGCATTATCTTGATTTTTAAGATGCCATGATTGATATCATGATTAATCACTCCATGATAACTACCAACTAGAAACTAATATTTCTAGTTTCAATTTAGTATACTACACATGTCATTACATTTTTATATCTATCTAGGCATACCCTTGTTGATCTAACAATATCCAATACAAACTTTTTTATATCTTGAAACATTTTTTGGATTATCATTGCTATATCATGTATATTCATAGCATAACACACTTGTAGGGCCTTTTTTTAAGGGTAGTCATTTTAAGGTCTTCATTCCTACCCTTAAAAGAGGGGGAAATAAACAATGGTTTTATCACAGAGACCAGAGCCTTCTACCAGTAAAAAAATCAGTTTTTAAAACACTCATAACCATAACTAGAACCCAAACTAAGCAGAGTAGACTAGAAACACAATATTAAATATATAAAAATGATAAAAAATAGAAAAAGACAAGAAATACATACTTGGACTTGTGAACAAGAAATTTGACTAAGAAGAGGAGATTAGTATGGGGTTAGTGAATGAAACCAAACCAAAAACATACTAAGCTAACATCTTCATGCCTAGTTACTAGGGTGAGCTTAGTAACAAAAATAAATGACAAACAAAACTAAAAATTAAGGAAAAACATCAAGAATTCCTTTGCCTTCCTTAGATGCTCTAAATGCCTTTGTAATAGTGGCTTTCTCTGCTTTATGCTCATTAAGTCCTTAGCAATGGAAGTTTGTCTGTCTCCTTTTCTCCTTGGCACCTTTGGCTTGTGCATTAGCTTGGTTTGGATTGGAATCAATTTGGCATGGTAAAAATAATTTCAATGGCTTCTTGAAGATATTTTTTCATTATAACTTTTCATAAAAAATATCTTAGAAATGATGTTCATGGCCTCTCTATTTATAGATTTTTACAAATGACTAGAATCAACCTAAACCATCCATCTTCAGATTGAGATGTGTGGCTGAGGATTAATCAAATTATGAAATTAAAATTAATAAATAGGCTAATTAATATTTAGGATAGAGGATCAATTAAGAGGCATGGAGGGATTTGATGAGTCATGGGAGGCATGAATCTTGATATTTGTGGCATATATAGCCTAAAAATGTCTTCCTAAGAAATGAGGTCACCTGATGATGCAGATATTCAATATTCATTTCCAAAATAATTTAATTAACAAGTTTCCATGGAATTCTTGATTAGGCCCTACTTTAGTTTAATTTCATTCTTAATCATGTTTAAGTACTTTGTGCACAAATTACTCAAATTGATCAAAATGCCTTGTTATTGGTCCAAAATTTGATTAGATTAGAATTGGAAGTTGATGTGAGATGAATTGGATCCATTATCCCATTTAGGATATTATCAATAAAAAATAACAAAGGCACGTGCTTGGTGTAAGATATTTGATAGGAAAGAGCAATCCAGAGCACCTAGGTGTAAAATTAGTATTTTGACTCAAAATGAATTTATCAAAGTTAGTTGGACCATAAATTGCACTACCCATTTTAATAATACTTTAGCCAAAATTGGCACTTGAATACATCAGTTTCACATATTTTAGTGTTTTTAAGCTAAATTGTGCATTTTGGGTTGAAATTGGCCAAAAGCCTAATTAGAGGTCATCAATGGCCAGATTTAGGTGTTCACAATTTGCCCCTATTTGAGAAGGTGTTAAAAACTATAGGCAAATCAATGTCTTCTCAAAGAATGAGAAATGGCATGTATTCCAAAAAGAAGATGATGGTTGAATAAAAAAGCTCCAAATGATTTTGGGAAGCCTATGATGATGCCCCCTCGAGGGAGTGGCCATTACATTTGTTGATGGATGGTCCCTCAAAAAGAATCTAGAAGAAAGGTGGAATTAATCCGTGGTTGAGATTAATCCAAATAAGAAAATACTTGAATGCATTGATGTAAAAATGATGTTGATTTGCTTAAAGGTAGTTATAATCAGGAATAAAAGTCAAAATAATGATTTTTCCATAGGTAGTTATAATCATTTAAGAGGACCTAGATTGACAAAAATTAATGGTGCCTTAATTAGGGATGATTAGTAAGCATAACTCAAGGATATAACCTACAAGATGGATTAAAGATGCGTAGGTGCAAAGTGATGAAATAGATGAATAAAAGAAAAAGATTGATCAGTGTGAATGATTTAGTTATACCTACCAATGAGGAGATGCTCGTCTTGATTATAAATGATACAACTAGAATGGTTAATGGATTGATTTGATCAAGGTGGGAGGGGAGGATTTGTTAAGGCACCAAGGAGAAACTTATGTGGCTTCATTGATTGTAGACCTTCCTAAAGTTAATTTTTGATGTAACATGTGATGGTAGGATTCATGATATAACACCACGAATACTATCCCAAAATATGCATAAGGACTAACTCTCGATCCAATAAACACATGAAAATAATACACCAATGATAAAAACCATGATGATAATATTGATGTATGAATATGGATAGACTCAAGAATAATGTGCTCAAGGTATCACCTATGGATGCATATAGACTGAGTCAAGGTAATAGTGCTGAAAGCAAATAAATAGGCAAGTGAAAACCTCATTTGAATAACTACTCCATGTCATGCCATAACAAATAGGCAAGTGAACACCTTGTCTCCTACCATGCCTATATAGATATGTTAAGTGCTAGCCCACACCTCATCTGAATAACTATTCCATCAAGAATTGCCTAAAAATTTGGATGTCAAAAAAGTTGTTTTAATCTTCATTGGTCATTTATTTTTATTCCTTCAAATGTTGAGACAAGGTATCTTTGTAGCCTTTATAAAGAAAAGTGTAGCCATGGATGGTAAATAAGGACAAATAATGGATGGTAGGTTTGTGTATGAAATGGAATGGTAGATGATAATGGAATGTGGAATGGTTGGGAAAAAAATGAATATCAAGACATTTAGTCATACATAATGTTGTTGATGCCAGATTTAATATAACTTTGGTTGTGTTGGGGCCGAAGACTTGTTCTCTTGATAGGACCACCAAATTATTCTATTCTTTGATTTTGAGACTAGATACCATTTGATTAGATTGTAGATTGGAAGCTATTTTGATTTGATCTTTGGTTTTGTCTTCATTAAGCAATGAAGAACTTTTGTGCTCAGGTATTGGTGCCTCAAAGAGGTTTTCACCAGTGAAGTTGTCTTGATTATCCCATATCACCTTCAGGAAGGTTTCACTAAGGAATGTTGACTTTTAAATTTGATTGTCTCTATCACTTATAAAAATGTTTCACTAGAAGATGCTAAGTTAACTCTGATTGTCTCCTAACACCTCTGAAAAGGTTTCACTAGGAAAGTGTTTTACTATATGAATGTGTTCTTGGCCTCCTTGCTTTTCTTCAACTGATATATTACCATGGATACAATTCAACAAAGTGTGATTCTATCGATCCTAATCAACACTTATGGGAGATGTAATTTTAATGATATGTCTATTTTGGTTGATGGTAATGGCCTATGGAATGGTAATGGAATAGGGAGAGGCCTCACAATTCTCATAGAGAGTACTAGGATATCTTGTGTCAAAACTGAAGTACTCATCCTCAAAAACTATAGAAGGATCACAAATTTATTCAAATTGATCTATGAGGCATGAATAACCAATGTTGTAATAACCATAAATGTATTCTTCTTCTGAATCTGATTCTAAATCAAGGGACTCTAAATCTGATGTTTAGACTGATGTTGATTTAGATTTTGATGATAAATCTAATGTTAGTTCAAGAATAGAACTTGACTCTAACTATGATTCTTCATTTGATGGGTACTTTATTATAATGATGTATTATTGAATGTTTGTTTTAGACAAGTAACGACCTATGATTACATAATGGGCTCCATAAAGATTGGTTTGTTAGAGTGGGACTCCTTTAGGATAGGAAAAAGGTCAAGAGATAACTCCATAGAGATTGGCTTTTCAATAAGAGGCTCATAAAAAATAGGCATATGGTCAAGGTAATGATTTTCCTAAAGGTGGTTATAATCATTAAGAAGTGACCCAATAAAGACTGGATTATTAGAGTGAGACTCCTTGATAACTAGTATAGGATCAATAGATGATTCATCATAAGTTGACTTATCACAAGTAATTGGTTAAACAAAAATATCTTAGATTGATTGGTTATTTTGGCCTTGGTTTCCAATGAGTTAGAATATACTAGTTTTGAACACAACTTGGTCTTTGAATGATTAGATCAGTTGAGGTTTGAATGGGATTGGTACTAGATGAGGAATGACTTATGGTTGGATAATGGTAGGGCCTTGGGGAACATGATTTCTCACATAAGCCAAAGGACAAAGTCCTTAGATGGTAACGATAGGGTGATGTGGAGCTTGATTGCTCACATAAGTCAAATGACTAGGTCTTAGAATGATAAAAGGGTGTTGTGGATCTTGGTTACTCATGTAAGCTAAAGCATCCAAATATTCCTCATAAACCATATCATCCCAATCTTGAGTTGGATCATAAGTTTGGTCTTGAATGGGTTTCATGTACCGATTAATACAAAGAGGGTATGAATCCATATCCCAAACAACATTATCTATAATTGGGTCTTCAAATTACTGTTCATAAGCCTATTAATACCAATCCAGGTTTTGATTTGGATTTTTTAAATTTTTACTATGTTCCCCATATAGAGTATTGTAGAGAGAATAATAATAATCCTTAGAAAATATTTCTTTATATGGGTTCTTAGTGGTATTTTATGTGACCATTCTATCATAATTTGGATTGTACATGACTCCACCATAAGTGTAGCAAGACATATTATGTAAATGATGAAAGATCTCAAATAATAAGGCTTAGATTTCTACAAACTCTAAAAAACTATGTCTAAAGGACAAATGGTTCAAGCTTAACCTAACTTGGTCAAAAGGTTGAGTTGTATCTTCAATGTGGTTTGAAAGTGGAGCTGTATCTCCAAAATGATTTATGTTAAGACTTGGAATAAAATATCCTAACCTCAAATTTCTAATGTCAAATTTCATACGCATAAAATTTCAAGTGTTTGAATAAAAATTGACATGTCAAAAGTCTAGGTCAAATTGTTCCAAAAAAGGTCTAAACTGGGAAAGGGGAAAGTGGACTTGCTAGGAATTTTATCCAAATGTGGAGTCAAAAGCTAGGCTAAAACAAATAGGCATATGATAGGAATTTTGTCCAAATGTCATCAAAATATATACTTAAAAAAAGGTATGATGTGATTTGATTTAATCTAACAAGTTTGAAAACAACTTTGACATAGACCCGATACACATAATCAAACATAAACATGATTAGTTAACATAAGGCATAAGGAAAAAGGATTTTATAAAAAGGCTATGTTCTCCCAAATAAAGGCACAAACAATGATGAGGATAGTCATTAAACAAACAAATGATCAATAGTTTTCAAATTTGGGTAACCGATTAATCAAAGTTATGCAAGCCAAAAGAGAAAGATCGATGTATCAGCCCCATGAATTAAGGCCTAAATACAAATCAATCAATGTTTGAATCTAAACTTGACAAGGATAATTGAAAACTCAACATTTGAAAACTAGGATTTGACCAAATAAAATAGACAAGATTAGATATCATGACAACACAAGACAAAGGTCTAAATGGTATACATGACATGGTCTAAAACAAATGGTTTTCAATACAAGATAAACTTGTTTTGAAATAAATTGAGTATCCTAGCGACATACTCATGATCAAATGATACAATCTATGTTATGTTTCAAAATATAAAAAGGCAAAAATGGTTTGACATGATTTGGGTAGCATAACACTACCCTCCACAACTCAAATTGACACACACATAAACAATTTTTAAAAAATCACGACATAAGTGTGGTGTAAAATAGCTAGCATAACACCTCTTTATACAAAAGAGTTACATCTAAACAATGTGGTTTGGACATGGTTTATACACAAACAAACAAGTTTTAGTCTCAAAAACACCAAGTAAGATAAATGACCAAACTATTCTAAGTATAATCATCCAAATCTTAACAAGGGTATGGCAATGTGGGGTTGACTAGCTATCAATTTTCAAATGTATCTAGGGCAATCTATTACATAATGACTTTCACATCAAATGATGTAAAAGAAAAGAATATAAATTGGGTGACCATGGAATTGGATAGTTTTAAAAATGTCTAGTCATTTTTACAACCACTACATCCTGATGTCTACTTAGTGTAGTGTGATGTTTAAATACAAATACATCCCATGTGCAACTCAGAAAGAGCAAGTGAAGTCAATGCTGGGAGATGAAAACCTAAGTCAAACCTTTCCTAAAGAACTCATGGAAGGTAATTATGTCCCCCTCACAAGACAAGTTTTCATGAAATAAAAGACTAATAGAAAGACTTTAGGTTCATTTTCAAGATCGCCCAAACTTTGACAAGTTTTTAAGGAGTGTTTTAGATGACATTATTTTTAATCCTTAGACTAGGCTTTTTTCAATAAGAATGACACTTTTGATTCCAAGGGTTCCATAAAGAGGAAAAATATAAGAGTATATATGTAACACCCCTCTCTTTGCTAAAAAAAATTAGATCAAATAACTATTGAAGACAAAAAATGTTTAGAAATATGAGTTTATTTTTAAGCACCAAATTTGAAAGATTGGGTGGTGTTCATTTGACTCCTTGGTATTAAGATTGTGAACTTTGAAAGACTAAATTATGAAAAAATTCACTTAATCACCTAAATTTTTCATTAAGAACAAAAAACAAGATTCCTAATTCATTTTAAAATCATGCCAAATATTTCTTAATAACATGTTTTAAAAAGTTCCAAGTCTATTGGTTACTTGTCTACCCTTAAGGCATCACCCCAAAAACAAATATGTTAGATTAGAAAAAATTTAAATATAATTTCAAAATTTTGTGAAAAATATATGAAACTTTAAGTTAAATTAATTTCAAATTCTATAAATTTAGGAGAAAACATGTCATTTAAAAAACAATAATCCAAAATGGAGTCCATATGACCCCAAACCAAGCATTTTAAAATGGCCTATTAGCTCTTAGGTTTGTATTTTTAAGAAAAACATAGTGACCAACGTCATTTATATAACTGATGATGGCTACACTTATTAACCAATGATGTTTATCGAATTGACATCAGTTATACCAATAGTGACTGATGATGGCTATGTCAACTGATGACATTTTTACAAATTGATGATGGTTATAGTGTAAACCCATCACAAATAAAAATGGAAAAACAAAGTTATAAAATCAAATTTCAAGAGTTTTAATGATCCAAATGAAGATTTTAAAGTTGAAAAATGATCTTCTTCATGTATGGGATACATTTGGTCCCATCAGACATGCCATTATGTGAACTAGGAATTTCACTAAGAAGAGGAGATTAGTATGGTGTTAGTGAATAAAACCAAATTAAAAACACACTAGGCTAACATATTCATGCCTAATTACTATGTTGAGATTATTAATTAAAAAAAATGACAAACACAACTAAAAAGTAATGAAAAACAACAAGAATTACTTCACCTTCCTTGGATGCTCCAAATGCCTTTGTAGTAGTGGCTTGCTCGACTTTATGCTCGTGAAGTCCTTAGCAATGGAAGCTTGCTTATCTCCTCTTCTCCTTAGCACCTTTAGCTTGTGGCTTGTCTTGAAATCAATTTGGCTTGGTAACACTAATTGTAATGGCTTCTTGATGATATTTTTGCATTATAACTTTGCACCAAAAATATCTTAGAAATGATGTTCATAGCCTCTCTATTTATATATTTTTGAAAATGACTTTTTTAAAACCTGAATTGTCCATCTCAAGATTGAAATGTGTGGCTAAGGATTAATCTAATTATGTAATTAAAATTTATAAATAGGCTCATAAATATTTTGGATAGAGGAGCAATTAAGACTCATGGAGGACTTTGATGAGGCATGGGAGGCATGAGTCCTGATATTTGTGGCATTTATGGTCTAGGGATGTCTTACCAAGAAATTAGGTCACTTGATGATGTAGATATTCAATATTCATTTATAAAAAAAATTATTCAACAAGTTTCCATTGAATTCTTGATTAGGCCCTACTTTGGTTTAATTATCTCTTAAGCATGTTTAAACACTTTATGCATAAATTACTTAAATTGATCAGAATGCTTAATTATTAATCCAAAATTTGACTAGATTGGAATTGGAAGGTGATGTTAGATGTGTTGGATCCATTATCCCATTTAAGATATTATTAACAACAAATAACAAAAGCACGTGCCTTGTACAAGATATTTGATAGGAAAGAGCAATCTATAGCACCTAGGTGTAAAATTGGTATTTTGACTCAAAATGAATTGATCAAAGTTAGCTAGCCCATAAATTTCAATACCTTATTTAATGATAATCTAGCCAAAATTAGTACTTAAATATGTCATTTTCACATCTTTTAGCATGTTTTAGTGTTTTTAGGCCAAATTTTGCATGTTGGGTGAAAATTGGCCAAAAGCCTAATTGGAGGTCATCGATGGCTAGATTTAGGTGTCTATAAGACTACATCATTAGATACTATGGTGTCATAGTTTTGGTGCTCTTTTCCAAACAACAAAAAATCCTAGATTTTCTAGAAATAGATAAAAAGGTAAGACAAGTTATAGTTTTATCAGCTACAATTCATTTTAGAATAAATAATTCTAGTACAATTTTTCTTAGAGAATATAGATATAGAGGCATCATGTATGACATGATGGCTCTCACTTCTAGTTTTATATTGGGTAGCTGGTATAACTTCTATATCAAAATCCATGTTATAAACACTAGTGATTAGGGGAAATGTGCATGTCACATTCACCTTCTTTTCTTTTTAAGTTTAGTACATTACCTAAGTATTTTTAGTAGTTGCATATCTTATTCCATTTAAAAGTGGTTGGCATCATTCTTGAGTAGATTCCACATAAGCCTAATTCCAAAATTTAGAGTGGCTTTCTTACAAGTGTAATCTCCACCTCTCCAAGTAGTTAAGATATGCATAGTTTCTATTACACATTTGGCTATCCACACCACCTTGTTAGATTATAGAGCATTCATGGGCTTTAAGATCCATCTCATATGATAGACATTCATACCAGTATTAGTTTATAACTTCACTTAGTGGTTAACAATGGAGCCAAAGGACTAGTTAGTATTTGTATTCTTGAGCTACCTACTTAGAGGTATTGGATACATAGTCTAAACATCGATTAACACATGCATGATTACATAGCTTCACTTAGTAGGTGCTGATAGAGCCAAAGGGATAGCCTTTGCATTCTTGATCCACCCTTGGGGAATTGAGCACTCAACTTTGTTCATAATATTAATTTTTTTTTAGCACATACCTAATATGACTCAACAATATAACAAGTTTTGTATTGGTTTGAATACCAGGTGAGGTGTATATGTTCCTTTCTCTTCCTCTCTCTTTTACCTAGGTTTTATACATTCTTATTTTAGATGTAGTGCATCTAGTATAAGCCAATCTACTTCTTGTTTTTCATTTATAGATTTACACTTCATAATTTACTCTCTCTATGCACACTCAACATCACACAGCTTCATGGGCTTCACCCTTGTAGGTAAGTTCAAGTATGCTTTCTACTTTTCCTTTATCCTAGTATTTCACTTTACTGCATCAATAGAATAAAGGGAGGGGGAAATGTAGTCATATAAAATGTCCAAATTGGTAGATTGAGTGTGGCTTGTGATATCCTATCCATAGGTCCTTTCTTACATGATCTTATGACCTTTATAGATACCTTTTTTATCATTATCAATTATCCATAGCCTTCCAAATGGTCATTCTACCTCAACTACAATCTATTTCCTGGGCTAATCATATCTCCTAAGTCCCAAGCCTATAGGATAGGAGTTCCATACCTAGACTACAACATCGGACACTAGGGTGTCCCATTTGTGGTGATCTTTTCCAATCACATTTTGAGTTCAAATGGTTATTTCTATTTGATTCCCATCCTTCATCATGTTAGCCTAACATGAATACATTTAACCTATGACTAATAGTTCCTTATAAAATCCCATCCAAAGTTCATTTACAAGGAAGGTGACAAATATTACAAAGAAAGCAAGAATACAAAAAAACCACTAAGGCAAACTTTCTTATTCTCTACATACAATCACCCAACACAGCTATAAACACATTCAAATTCTCACACCAATCCCTAGTCACCTCAAGCATTCTCAATTTATTATTTTTTCATATGCATTACACTATTGCACAAAGCACATCAAGTGGGAAAACTACATATGACTTGATCCCTCTTTAGAGTATTGGTATGTATGTAGTGTGCCCATACAAGGAGTTTAGATCACATGTTTATTGCATCTTACACACACTAACCTCCCTATTAAGTGATTCAAATCATAGAGGTGAGTTTCATCTCTACCACCTACTTATAAGATACCATGTTACTCATTCACTTTATTTTATTGGATAGGGTCCTTGTAAATCTCTTTCTCTACTAAAGTTTGTTACTCTTCATCCCTAATAGAGGGTGATAATTCATCAATCCATTTAAGTAGAAGATCTTCCTATATTGGTGCCTCTTGAATCATATTACTTCCCTCACTTGGGAATTCAACTTTCTATCCTATAACTTCATTTAAGTTTACAACACTAAGTTGTTACATTTCACTCAATAATTCCAAGCAAAAGTACTGACATTGATATTGTAAATCACTTGAGAAACTTTTGACCTACATAATAGGTTCATGAATGCTATCCTAATTTTTTTCTAGGGAATGAGTCACTTTTGTTCCATATACCTTAGCTCCAACATTATGACCTTTCAGTTGCCACTCATCATCTAATTTCTACTCATGTTTACTTTTTGATCCCCAATTTTAATTTATTCTTCATAAACAATATAAGTGTCTTGTCCAACATGCCCTTGAGATTCAGTTTCAACCATAATACTCTTAATCTCTTGAATAATTGACCCTTCTCCTACCAACTTTGATAGCTTATCCACCATGCTTGGATGGTCATGTTATGATTTTGAAACCTATGACTTATTTTCAAGAGGGGAGATGGTGGGTGGGTAGTAGACATCATTATGTTGCTTGATACTTACAAGGGTATCTCTCCAAGTAGGGATCTTAAATGATTTATTGGGAAGCTCTTTAAATTAAGGAGGGATGTGAAGAGGGGTAAAATGAACTTGAGTAACAATAGATGAAGGAATAATAATAGATTTCATACCTACTTTTCCTTATTCTCCTTTTCAAGGGTTAGAATAATGAAGTTTGGGTCCTTGAACCATAAATGCTTCCATATTGAGATCACTTCAAGATCTATAGTAGGTATAGGACTTTGGACACAAGTATCTTACTTTAGAGAAAGAGGATGAAAGCAATTTGCCTTTAGGGTGATTGAGGTGGATGGTTGATTGTGAAATTTAGAGAGTGACTCAAACCTAATTTTCACTTCTACACCATGCTCAATTTTGTACACCATATGAGATAAGTATTTGAACAAGTATCTCCCAACCTTATCCATAAATTCATTAGCCAAATAGAAGGAAAAATGAGGCAACAAATTTGCTATGATAAGATCCTGAACAACTAAAAGCTTTTGGTATGAATAGAGAGTAAGATGAAGTTTCTTAAAAATGCCAAATGTCTTCAACAAGGATCTATTCCGCTGTAACTTAAGATCAGACATAGGTTCACACACTATGCTCAAATTATTTTCCACCTACTTAGGGATAATTGAAATATTTGCCTTGTCATTAAGCAAATAATTATGGACTAAGAAGTTACATATGATTAGAGAGGGAAGAAAGGGAGATGGAGTGATCAATTCATCTAATTATGGTTGGTTTGTAGGGGTATTTTTATGAGGAATAAGGGATTGACACTCAACCCTTTTCTATTGTTTAAGATCCTCCTAAAACCTATCTTTTTCTCTTCTTATTTTTTCAATTTCTAAATGCAAATGGTCATAGTTTGGTGTAGGTTGATTGCAAGGGGTATTAAGTTGATAATAGGACTAACCATATGGGTGAGGAGGTTTCCATAGAGTTGGATGAGGTCTATAATATGGTGCATGGTCTTGGTAATATGTAGGATGTGCATTATATGGCTAGTAAGGATCCGTGTATTGATCATATGAGCTATGATAGGGTGGATAAGGGGTTGGAGGGTAGTAGAATGCCTTATAGGCTAACATGATTCCTTATACAACATGTATATCATATCAAAACCATAATAAAAAACATTCTTACCTTTGCAATAATGAAACCACTAATACCTCTGAGATTGAAAGTGATTACAAACCTTCCAAAGAATTTTTAATCTAATCAAGGTGACTATAGATGATGATATTTATGTCCTCAACTTCCAAATACCTTCCAATGTATTCAAAAAATTATCCAAGGCACTTAAAATTTATCCCACTGGGCATGTCAAAACTATTATATACTTTAGGTTACACCCTTGATGAGGATAGGAGTGTTCATGTCCTAGTCCCCAAACCTAGGCTAACATGGGAATGATCCTAGGCTATAGGTTACCTAATGTTGGGCTAAACCTTTATACCTTTCAATGGGATAACTCCCCTAATTTTCTCATTTGAGCCCTTATAGTACCTAAATAGTTGGGATACAAAGGGTAAAGATATACATAATGAAACATATCTAACTGATGGTGATGCACCATGAATTCAGCTATCCACTCATAAGATTACATTCTCAACATACTAATGGACTAATCAAACCAAATAGTTATCTTCATGAGCCATATGCATAATTGTTTCATATGGAGGTTGTAATATATGGATGGAATACCAAGGTTATGATCATTACGTCTATTATAATACTTTCAATAGACATGATACACTTCAATACTCTATTATATATCCTTCTATACTTCACATGACATTCATAAGACACCTCTTTGACACCTAAGTTAACAAGGACCTACAAGGGAAATAAAAAACATCACATTTACATATAAATAAGTATAAATACACTAAGATATCACCATGAAAGAGATTCAATGTCTATTATTCAAGCTAAATAGATACAAGAGTACAAATTCTAGTAGAGTTTCCTCATACCATCTTTATGGATACAAATCAAGGCTTAGAAGATTGAATATATGGAAGAATAAGATGAGAGAGAAGGGGATAATCACATATAATAGTGGAGAGAAGGGTCATCAATGACCAAGTCCACTCAAAAGATAGTTACAATAGCTACATAGTCTCTTTCAATCTTCTCATGTATTAAACCTCCTTGGTTTCTTCTTAAATAAGGTGTTAGCATTGGAAATCAAGTAAGGGAGACTGAGTCAACATAAATTAAACTATGTCAAAATCTTGAACATGCCTAGAATAGTCTAAAACTACCCCATATGGTATTTATTAGATGAATTAGGCCATGATGGCTATGCAGTAGCCCACATTCCTTTAGTGTATGTTGACAAAGTCAAGGAAACTATCTCATTTATCCATCATAGTCATGAAATGCATATTAAATTTCTTTTAAGAGTTATTCACCAAGCCCATCACCTCCACATTGACTCAATCTACTGACCTTTCAATGCTAACTTGACCTTCTTCAATGACCAATTAGGTCAATTAGGCCTAATTATCTAAGTGTTGAAACTTATTAGCCATTAGAGACCTATAACAAAGATTAAAACCCTATGTATTAATGTGATTCATGTTTTAAATAACACTTACAACCATGAAATTGGTTTAAAATATATTAGGATCTTGAAAACCCAATTTTCCTTATCGACTGGTTCATCTCTCTTAATTACTTATAGACTGATAGTTTTCAGTGCACTTGAAAAGACCTCTAATACTGAACCCTTCAGCATTTTAAGATTTTAGGAGTTGAATTATGTTCCAAAATTTCGATCCCAATAGTTATAATGATTATTCACCATCAAACATCCTTCATTATAATTAAACCCCTACAAAATAGCCTATTTTTTAAGGTTTCATATAATATTCATATGATCAAGTACCATAGGTGGATTCCCCTCTAAATTTTATTTACCTTCCATGAGTTCTTTAGATCATCCCTAGGTGTTAAGGTACCAAAATATAAAATTTCCTACGACTGGGTCTGCTTAGGGTTTTAGGAAGGTTTATGATTGCCTTGGGATATTAAAGATGGTTTATACAATGTTGAAATTAGATATCATAAAAAAGACCATGAATATCTAGTGCATAGACCTACCTATCTTCCATTAATGTCTAGGACTCCATTATAAAGGATAGATAAAGGTATGAGTGCTAAAAGATGACCCTAGGGTAGTTTGTAGGCCATTTATGAGTGCTTAACTCCTTAACATTCATCCATAAAAACTAGCCTCCAAAATCCAACCAATAAAACATGGATTATTATCACACAAGGGTATATAAAACATAATAATAACATTAGCCCTCAAATCTTATGTGGTGGATGGGAAGAGTCCTTGAAGTTGGCACTTAAGCTGCCTATGTGTAAGATTAAAAGTTTTGAGAAATATTCTAGAGGTTTTATAATATTTATTAATTATCTTCTACCTAAAATATCCTCTATCATGTCTCTATCATCCCCATATCCATTTAATTTACCATACAAACATCTATAAAATCGTGGAGGAACCTTGATGTGGCACTAGGTTATGCAAATAAGCCTAAAGCCTGCTTGTTTGGCTTGTCTTCCATGACATATGATAGTATTTGTGAGTTTTAGACTCATTTTAGTGAATAATTAGGGTATATTAAACATTTTTTATTGACTTAACATAATTTTAGGGTTCCATTTCACCTTTCATACCTCTCAACATTTGATTTTGCCTATTTAGCCTCCTTACTACTTGCCTAGACCTATCTTGGTCTGAGATAAAATAGTGGGTATACCCACTATTTTTATGACCAATACAAGATTATTTATGCCTTTTATCACTCATTATGTCATTATATTATAAATTTTAAGTCTTAACTATGATTTTAAGGCTTTTAAATGACCATTTTGGCTCAAATTGGTCTCATTTTGCTTGCAACTGCATGACTATGCTTAAACATGTAGACTTTGATAATTGAGGCCAATATAGATGGATAATACAAAATAATTCCTCTATAATATATTTAAAATTCATCCTAACTTCATCATACTCTATTTCTACATGGAGGTGGTTAGTCCTTCTAAGCACCTAAGTTATCTATGCAAGGTTTGGGGATTGAGGCTTAAATAACCCTTGTAGATCTAGAAACCTCCCTTTTGTGGATTCCTCGAGAATATGTTTCATTTAATTTTATTTAGACACATTTATAAATATTTTATAATCCTTATAATATTAAATCTTTTCCTTAAACTATCCATTTGATTCTCATAATGCATATGAAGGTACTCTTAGGCCTAGTTGAATGTGTTTCACTTGAAACCCTGCATATGTCTTTCCTTGTTTATTTTGTTTGAATAAACTAACTTGCACTTAAATTCCTGTGCTTCCTATCTTGTCTGTGTATTTGGGTGAGGGTAGGGCTAAAGAATAATTTTCCCCATTTACTTGAAGTTATTAAATAACTTAAAAACACATTTCATGATCTTTTTATTGGCCATATTATCCATGATAAACCCTTAATCAATGCAAATCCTGCATACTACACCTATAGTCTCTTAGGGTTAAGACACAGTCATGAGTATGAAACCCTAGGATATGTGCTTTAGTGTTTTTTGTTTCACATAGGATCCAAAACATAACTTACATTACATTTATTAGATTATCCAATGATAAAATAAACTCCATTATCATATGTGAGTCCCTTTGACCTACTAACATAGGTCCATTTGATTTAACTTGAGTCAATGCTTATCCCTATCTTGTAGATATTTCTCTCTAACATATTGACTATAGGTAATGTGTTAAGATTTATTTTAGGAGTAATAGGTATTTATAAAAAAAATTATGCTCCATTGACCATCACTCATATCATGGATTCCTGTAAGAGACTACACCATCTCATCAACATGAATTTTGTTAAGCCTTCTTTCATTCATCAAGCTTGAGCTAATGGTAGTGGATTTAGGTTTTTTCCCTATATTTCATGATGTAGTGATTTGGGTGAATATTTGAGGTAAATTTGTGGAGTTTCCACTTTTAAAATCTCACTACTTACCTTGAATTATGTGTCTCTTTTCATCAAACATAAGACCAAAACTTGTGACTATAGTTTCAGTGCTTAGTTGACTGAGCTTTGTAACCCCATTGTATAGATTAATAATATCTATAGGTTCCCCATAGGATAGTGTCCTTAATACCATAGAATTTTATATGTAATTTTATCCTTTTCTATCATTCATCACGAGATATATCCCTTTCATCTACATTTGCCTTTGGAAGGCCTTCTTTGTCATGCCCGTTTAGTACTCTATTATAGTAGCTTTAGACTGGCTATATGTGCTATTTAAGTTTGTGATATAAAATAAGGTTACCTAAAGTCACTTGAATTCATTACATCATAACTTATGCCATCAGTCATATATCTATTAGGATCACTTCAACTCTTATACCTTTGGATGGTCTCATGATTTCTTCCAAATGTCTTGCTTCAGTAGATAATATGAATGGTTGTAGCTCTTATTTTCACTTTTTTTATTAGGTCCATGATCCAATGGTCTCAACACTTCATGGTTTCATTCCTTGAAGTTTCACTAGAGTATGGAGGCTGATATTATGAATCAGGCCTAAAATAGAGGATGGGTAGATTAAGGAGGGATGGACATGGAATGATAAGGATGGAAACATGAAACAAGGTAAAGGACATCACATAGTGGTAGTGATGATGGTGGAAAGATAATGGTATATATGTGACATGGAGAGAAGGATAATAATCCTCCTAAGGCCAAATATTTTCATATTAGAGAACCTCAGACCCATTCTTGAACCAATATGGATTTTTTGAAGGTTAAACACAACATATGGAATCCAAACATGAAACTTGAAAATCTTAGAATAGACCTTAAACTTTGCAAAAAGGGAGTAGTGAGGTATATAAAATCATTCACCATGGTATGAGGAAACTTCATCATAATCTAACATTCTTTTCAATGTATTTTAGATAGATATCAAACTCTACAGGTGCCATTAAACAATAACAGTGTTGTGACAGTGGCTTTACTTATGCATAAGTTCATTTTATTTGGAATCTCATGAAATAATACAAGATAATTAATCATTAAATTTTATAAATAAATCATTATAACCATCATATAACTTATAAAAATATTCATATTCAGCTCATAGCCCATGAAAAAGACACCAAAACTTGGTCAATACAGTCAATCATTCCTATAAGATGTACATAGTGACAAATCACGAAATGTTTTCACTTATATAAGCTCACAAATGTGATAAAAAATTGGAAAAAATAATATAATATCCATTAAAGACCTAAGATAATATAATTAGTAATTGGATTGAGTAAGCCACTCAAAATTTCATGAAAATCATCGACTTGAAAATGGCCTATGCAGATGTGAGAAGTATACACATTCCTTAACTTCTTAAGGAATGTTTATAAATTTTGGGAGGATAATATTTAGACAAATTCCCATGATGGGAACATGGTTGAGTCTATTTATTATGGTGAAGAGTTGGGACCCTAGCTTTATTTTTCCTATATGGTACAAGCAAGAACCTGAGGGGTTGTCCAAGCTTGCAAAAAAGGGCTGAAGAAGTGTAGACTTGTTTTGGGTTTGAATGGAATCCTTTATTCATGAAAATTTTATAGATACATCACATATGATCTAATATTCAACCTTAGATCCCCTTATATATATATATATATATATATATATATATATATATAGTTTGTACAATCTATATAATGTGAAAAAACTATCAAAATAATGTGTTTTTTCTTCATTTGCTCCAAGTTTAGATATTTTTGATGAGTCATAAATTCATAATTTAATAATTTAAATCCAATAATGGTGTATAAGGATGTATTTAATATGATAAATATATATTTAGCAACCAATCTCTTCTACCACACTCCATACTTGCAGGAATTGAAAAGCACACTTGTAAGAAAGTAAATCACACCACACTTTGTATAAAATTAAATCACACTTGAAAAAATGAAAAAACATATTTATAAAAATTAAATCACAATTTAAATAAATTAAATCACACCTAAAGAAAAGTAAATCACACTTACATAAAAGTAAATTATTGAATTGAAAATAAATGATAAACACGGAAAACACTTGCAGGTTCAAAACAAACTTTATAAAAAATTAATATTTACATGAAAAATTAATATTAACAATTCAAAATCATAATTACATAATAAATAAATAAATAAAAATGCATTTATCCATCTTTCTTAGAATGAGTGGCTAGCTCATTCCTTAGAAGAATATTTTAATCAAAACACAAGATTTATGTCACAAAGCTTCATAATGTGTTATTGATAACCAAGATTGATTACAATAGTGTAGGAGGTTGAATTTATAATCTCATGGTTTCAACCAGATTTTTATTTAAGTATAATAATTATATGTGCTCTCTACCAAATATGGAGAGAAACATAACAATTTGATATTCTAGCTTATCTCAATCTTTCATAAAATATGGAGAGAGACATTATTATCTATTTACAACATAGGATCAATATTCATGAAATATGAAGAGAATTATTTATGAAACAAAATTATGTAAATCTTAATTTAGATACAATCCTAAAATATTTCATAGATAAAATTGTATAATTTATAGATATGGCTATACAGTCTGTAGAATTTAAAACCTATATATTTCATAGATTTTAGACTTACAGAGTCTATAGATTTTAGAACCTATAAAGTTCATAGATTTCAGACCTGTAGATTCCGTATATTTTAGAACCTATAGAGTCCATATATTTTAGACTTATAGATTCCATAAATTTTAGAACTTGTAGAGTCCATAGATTTTAGACATACATAGTTCTTAGATTTTAGAACTTTTAGAGTTTGTAGTTTTTAGACTTTTAGAGTCCATAGATTCTTTTCAAGTTGTATTATTCAAACTATTGATGATTATGATGACTCCCTTGATGTTTGATGGTTTGAAATTACATTCAATTAGTAAACTACATGGATGTAGAGCTACTGGTTGAGTCGATAGATATAAATTGAGTGAGTCTATAGTAAATATAATGAGTCCATAGCTAGACTAGGTGAATCATAGCTAGGTTTATAGTACCTCTAGCTCACTTCAAAATTGATATTTGTTTGACTCTTTATGCTCAAGTTTAATATAGATTATTATGGACTGCATATACACACATTAATATTTTTTTCATAGATTTAGTAATAAAAATCAATAAATAAGAATACAATGATTTATAAATAAATAACCAAAATATATTTCTTTATTTCATTTTAAATAAATCATAAGTTCATAAACTACACTTAGATCCACTTTTTATGGAAGAAAAAAAGATGTTATTTCATGGATATAATGATCTATTTTATGGTCTCATCATCTCTCCCACACTTAACTTCATGCATGTCATCATGCATGCCATTCCTTTATCTAAAATTTGTTTGAGATACAAATGCATGAGTTAAATGTTCTCATTTTAAAATAGTCTTTTCAAATTTGATCTTGCATGAGTAAAATAATTTTATCTTGTAGAATCCTCTTGGATTTTATAGGCAAAATTTTTCAATGAAAATGATCAATAAAATACATTTGTCAAGGATAGGTTCTTCTTTGAAATTTTTTCTTCTATCTTTGATTTCTCTTTGGCACAAGGTCTTATGTGAAATTCTCATGCTGATTTTTTTTAATGAAGTGAGATCAAGTTATTTATTTATAATTTCTTACTATGCTTACATAAATCTATTTCAATCACAAAATAAATTTTGATGCTTAAAATCTTTAAATAATTTTGAAAACTATATACCATTATCAAAGTCATTAACTTGATTTTATTAAGTCTCACTTTTTATTTATTGTTGAGACTATTTTCTTTCTCCTTCTCTCCCACACCTAATCTCATGCATGACCTTTTTATGACAATATAAATATGTATAAAGTGTGGGGAAATTTGATTCTTTTTCCTTCTTTCTAAAAAAATGGATCTTTATGTAATAATAAAACTTACAAAAAAATTTAAAAGTGAAATAAAAGAAACTAGATACTTTGACATAACTTCAGTTCATCTTGTATTTCTTGATGTCAATCCCATGGATCATATTGGAAAAGATGTTTGAAGAATGAAATCCTAAATAATGATAAAAATGAGAGCATAAAAAGTCATCAACCAAGTATTTATTGTAGGTTAGAAAAGAAGTCATTGTTGGTTTTCAATTTTTCGCAATTTTTTCACAGGTGAGAAAAACCACCATCATTGGTTTTCAAAATTTTCCATTTTTTTCATCCTTGACTAGCTAGTAAAATTAGTTTTCTGATCAAGGCTCACTTTTTTAGTACTTGACCTATCAGCAAACTAGTTTTCAAACTAAGACTGCCAACAATGCTCGAGGGTTTTCATTCTTGATTTTTTATGAGAATTGATGACATAAAAAATGTTAGCCATAGACTTTATGCATCTTCATACTACTTGAAAATAGAACAAGAAATATTTTGTATGTTAACATTCTCTAGCATTGGTTTATGGAGTGATGATTAATATTTGATGATAGATACTTGCTAGTTTTGTTGCATGTTGTCAAAATTAATTCATGATAATATCCTAACTATTTACTAAAATCATGAATAGAAATTTTTATCTTCAAAATGACTCTTCGTAATGAAAATATCCTATAAAAAATTAGAAACAAACAAGACCTTTCTAACCAAACGTAATATCATCAATGTTAAAAAAATATAAATACCAATAATAAACCATTAAAATGAGTCATTTAAATATACATGAAAGAAAGTAGTTCAACCTATGTAAGAATGATTGGTGGTTCATAAATTCTAATGAATTTTAATTATGAAAATAATAACTTCCTCAGATAAGTTCCATTATTATTATTTTTAGTGGATATGAATTTGACTAATGGATGGAATGTAATGAAGATAAATGTTATCAAATCTTTTTATTTACAAGCTAAGTAGGAAAGTCTAACTATGATATACACAAGGATAATGATAGATCTTTAAAAAAATTTATCTAAAACTAGCTATTAATTTTATAAAAATATAACATACCTTAAATGATAATGCATAGATGGAAGACATATATAATGACTTATGATTTATATGCATAGTAGCTGATGAAGAAATAGTATGAAGATACCAAACTAAAAATAAAATAGGGTACAAAAAAATATACATAAATATTCTTAATAGATAAGATTTTACTGTAAGATATCTTTGTTGTTACTACTGTATTATATCAAAGTCTTTTTTAGTCTTAACAATCAAAGATTAGATCAAGGTATCTATTATAATGCTAATGTCAATATCTCAGTCTTAACCTTGTGATTGATATTAATATTTTCATTCATATAAACATTAACACATCCAATATTTATAGTACATTACTATTCATTGACCATTATTTTCCTGGACTTCAATATTTATTGACCATTATTTTTTTGGGATTTAAATAAAATTTTCAATCTTTTTGTAGCTACAAATTCTCTATGTTTGTCTTAATTTGACATTCTTAACATTTAGTTGTAAAATATAAAGGAATTAACAACATAAAATATCAATAATTTATTTTTATTATTCTTGTCAAATCTATTGACCTTCATGGAATCCATTCTAACTTTATGCATGGTGATTTATTTGCATGCAATGCTTGATTTGTGTGTTAACCCACATGTATGGAAATTTATTTACATGTAATGATATATACATGGATATTTATTTATGTTCAATCTAAATTTATGAAACTAACATCATGCATGCTATCTTTCCACCTATACTTATGCATATAATCTAAATTTATGTAATTAATTTAATGCATGTTATTTTTCCATCTAGATTTATGCATGCAATCTAAATTCATGCATGCTATCATTTCACATAGATTTATGTATGCAATCTAAATTTATGTAACTAACTTCATGCATGCTATCTTTCTACCTAAATCATGCATGTATGATCTATCATATCCTTCTTATAATAGAATGAGATCGACTTAATTGAGTATTTTTTCTTATTCTATTATAAAAATAAAATTACATGCAATATTTTTAAAGTCAACTAACCTAAAAATTATGTGATCCTTTGTTGATGGTTTCAAAAAAAATACAATTGTATTTTATCCTCCATATAGTTTATCTCAATTCTTTTCGTTAAATAGGCAGATTAATACTTCAATAGGCATGCTAGACATAGTAGCATAAATCCCACATTCCTCTTTGTAAATAGATACAAAAATTTAGTCTAATTTTCTCTATATTTTATGTTATTTTAGATCATTATTTTCTTCCTCCAAATTAGATCAACATTTAAATCCTTTCGTATGGTGTTGGTAGTTATTATTTTTTACACAATAGCATTAGTATGGTATGGGATTTTCTACAAGAAATCAAAATTTCTTAAACTAATTACAAAAAAATAAACTCTAAGCTATGTTACAAAAAAATAAATACTAATCTATTTTGTAGAAAAATAAATTCTAAAGAAACCATTAACTAAGTATTTCCTATTGCATAATTTGTAACAAGACATTCCCTCTCACTAGGAACTTGTTTATATACTGTCACTAGATAATTTTCTTTAAAAAAATTAAATATCTTAATAATACCATGTATTTGAAAATGATACTAAAAATGATGAATCATCAATTCATCATTTAATAATGTCAATCTAGTGCTAGTGTCCAAAGTTATATGTAATAGGAGAAAGAGATATTTAACAACTGATCTCTTCTACCAAATCCATACAAGAACTAAAAAACACACTTGAAAAAAAGTAAATCACACTACACTTTTTAGAAAAGTAAATCACACTTATAAAAATGAAAAAACACACTTACCGAAATTAAATCACACTTACAAAAAATTAAATCACACTTGTAGAAAAGTAAATCACACTTGTAAGAAAGTAAATTATTGAATTGAAAATAAATGATAAACATACAAAAACACCTATAAATTCACAAAAAAATTTATAAAAAATAAATGTTTACATGAAAAATAAATAATAATAATTCAAAATCATAATTACATAATAAAGAAATAAATAAAAATATATTTATCCATTTTCTTTGGAAAGAGTGGTCACTTTATTTCTCAAAAGAGAATTTTAATCAGGACACTAAATTAATGTCACAAAGCTTCAGAATGTATTATTGATAAACAAGATTGATTATAATAGTGTGGGAGGAGGTTATATTTATAATCTCATGCTTCCAACCAACTCTTTATACAATAATAATAATCTTAAATGCTCTCCATCAAATATAGAGAGAAATATAACAACTTAGATATTCTAGCTTATCCTGATGTTCCACAAAATATGAAGAGAGATGTTATTATCTATTTAAAACATAAGTTTAATCTTCATGAAATATGAAAAAAAAATTATGAAATAAAATTATGTAAATCTAAATTTAGATACAATCTTGAACTAGTCCATAGATAAACACATATAGTTTATAGATATGTGTACATGGTCCATAAATATCCTTATAGAATTTGTAGATTTTAAAACCTACGAGTCCATAGATTTTAGAACCTATAGAATCTATAGATTTTAGATCTTACAAAGTCCATATATTTAAGACTTATAGAGTCTATAAATTTTAGAACCTATAGAGTCTATAGATTTTAGACCTATAGAGTCCATAAATTTTAGAACCTACAGAGTTCATATATTTTAAATCTATAGAGTCCTTAGATTTCAGAACCTGTAGAGTTCATAGATTTTAGATCTGTAGAGTTTGTATATTTTTTTGAAGTTGCATTCTTTGAATTATTGATAACTATCATGGATCCCTTGATGTTTGATTCTTCTAATTAATCTTCAATCAATGAACTACATATATGTAGATCTACTGACTAAGTCCATAGATATAAATTGAGTGAATCCATAGTAAATTTGGTGAGTCCGTAACTAGATTAGGTGAATCGTAGCTATGTCTAGAGTACATATAGCTCACTTTAAAGCTAATATTTAGTTAGGTCTTTATGTTCAAGTCTAATATAACTTATTATGGGATGTATATACACATATTAATAAATTTTTTTAATATATTTAATAATAATAATCAATAAAAAAAAGATAATGATTTATAAAAAAACAATCAAGATATAGTTCTCTATTTCATTCTAAATAAAATATAAGTTCAAAAACTACACTTTATCTACTTTTTATGAAAGGAAAATGGATGTTATTTCATGTATATAATGAGCCATTTTATAGTTTCATCTTATCTCCCACACCTAACCTCATGATGTCCTCATGCATGTCATTCTTTTATCTAAAAATTCTTTGAGATACAAATACATGAGTTAGATGTTCTTATTTAAAATAGTCTTTCTAGATTTGACCTTGCATGAGTAAAATGATTTTTATCTTGTAGAATTTTCTTGGATTTCATAGGCAAAATTTTTCAATGAAAGTGGTAAATAAAATACATTTGTCAAGGATAGGTTCTTGTTTAAAATTTTTCCTTTTATCCTTGATTTCTCTTTGGCACATATTCTTGTGTGGAATTCTCATGCTACTTTTTTTTTAATGAAGTGAGAGCAAGTTCTTGTATTGAGAATTTTCTATTGTGCATACATAACTCTATTTTGACTAAAAAATAATTTTTGACATAAAATAAATTTTGATGCTTAAAATTTTTAAATTCTTTTGAAAACTATATAACATTATCAAAGTCATTAACTTAATTTTACTAAGCCTCATTTTTTATTTATTGCTGAGACTATTTTTTTTCTCCTACTCTCTCACACCTAATCCCATGCATGACTTCATGCATGCCAATGCAAATATTTATAAATTGTAGGGATATTTGATTATTTTTCCTTATTTTTTTTAAAAATAGATATTTATGTAATAAAAAAACTTACAAGTAAATTTAAAAGTGAAATAAAAAAACTAGATACCTTGGCACAACTTCAGTTCACCTTGTCTTTCTTAATGTCAACCCCATTGAGCATATTGAAAAAGATGTTTGAAGAATGAAATCCCAAGCAATGTTAAAAATGAGAGCATAAAAATTTAGAAACCAAGTATTTATTATAGGTGAAAAAAGTATTCATTATTGATTCTTAGTTTTTTCAAATTAATTTTTTTACCCTTGACTAGCCAGTAAAATTGGTTTTCTAATCAAGGATTATTTTTTCAACACTTGACCCACCAGTAAGCTAGTTTTCAAACTAAGACTGCCAATAATTCTCAAATATTTTAATTGTTATTTTTTTATTTTTATAATTTTTTAAAAATTGATGACACAGAAAATGTTAACCATAGACTTTATGCATCTTCATACTGCTTGAAAATGTAGCATAATTTTTTTTGTATGTTGACATTCTTCAGCATTGGTCTATGGAGTGATGAATAATAACTCATGATAGATACTTGTTGATTTTGTTTCATATTGTTGTCAAAGGTAATTCATGATAATATCCCAACTACTAACTAAAATCATGAACATAAATTTTTATCTTCAGAATGACTCTTTGTAATGAAAGTATCTTATAAAAAACTAAAAACAAACAAGACCTTTCCAACCAAATATGATATCAGTAATGTCAAATAAATATAAATGATAATAATAAACCATTTAAATAAATAATTTAAATATACATGGAAGGATGCAGTGCAACCTATGTAATAATGATTGGTGGTTTAAAAATTTTAATAGATTTTTATTATGGAAACAAGAACTCCCTCATACAAGTTTTATTATTATTGGTGGATATGGTTTTAATTAATAGATGGAATGGAATAAAGATAAATGTCATCAATTTTTTTTATTTAGAAGTTGATTAGGAAAGTCTAACTATGATATGCACAATAATAATGATAAAACTTTAAAAAAAATTAGGTAAAACTAGCTATTAATTTTATAAAAATCTAATAGACTTTAAATGATAATGTATGGATGGAAGGAATATATAATGACCTATGATTTGTATGCATAGTAACTAATGAAAAAATGGAATGAAAATACAAAACTAAAAATAAAACAAAGTACAGAAAAGTATATATAAATATTTTTAATATATAATATTGTACTGTAGGATATCTTTGTTGTTACTACTATATTAGATCAAAGTCTTTTTTAATCCTAAAAATCAAGGACTGGATCAAAGTCTCCGTTATAATTTTAATTTCAATACCTCATCCTCAACCTTGTGATTGATATTAATATTTTCATTCATATCAACATTAACCCATACAATATTTATAGTACATTCTTATTCATTGACCATTATTTTTTTAGGCTTCAAAAAAAACTTTTAATCTTATTTTTGCAGTTACAAATTCTCTGTATTTATCTTCATTTGGCATTCTTAAAATATAATCATAAAATATCAAAGAATTAGTAGCATAAAATATTAATAACTCACTTTTATTATTCTTGTCAAATCCATTGACCCTCATGAAATCCAATCTAGCTTTATGCATGGTGATTCATTTGTATACAATGCTTGATTTATTTGTTGACCCATTTGCATGACAATTTATTTGCATGCAATGCTACATGCATGGATATTTATTTTCATGAAATATAAATTTATGAAACTAACTTCATGCATGCTACCTTTCCACCTAGATTTATGCATACAATCTAAATTTGTGAAAATAACTTCATGCATGCTATTTTTTTATCTAGATTTATGCATGTAATATAGATTTATGTAACTAACTTTATGCATGCTATTTTTTCACCTATATTTATTTATGTAATCTAAATTTATGGAAATAACTTCATGTTTACTATCTTTCCACTTAGATTTATACATTTAATCTAAATTTATGCAATTAACTTCATGCATTATATCTTTCCACTTAGATCATGCATGCATGATCTATCATATCCTTCTTAGAATAGAATAATATAAATTTAATTGAGTATTTTATATTATTATGTTATAAAAATAAAATTACATACAATTTTTTTAAGTCAACTAACCTCAAAATTATGTGATCCTTTGTTGATGATTTTAGAAAAAGTGCAACTATATTTTATCTTCCATATAGTCAATCTCAATTTTTTTCCCTCAAACAGGTAGATTAATGCTTCAATAGGCATGTTAGGCATAGGGGTATAAATTTTAGATTCATCTTTGTGAATAATTGTAAAAATTTAGTCTAATTTTATCCATCTTTTATGAAATTTCAAATTATCATTTTATTCCTCCAACCTACATCAACATTTAAATCCTTTCGTATGGTGTTGGTAGTTGTTATTTTCTACACAATAATATTAGTATAGAATGAAGGTTTTTACATGAAATTAAAATTTGAAAAGCTAATTATAGAAAAAAAAAATATAATCTATTTTGTAGGAAATTAAATACTAATCTATTTTGTAAGAAAATAAATTTTAAAGAAACCATTAACTAAGTATCTCCTATCATAAAATTTATAAAGAGACACTCCCTCTCACTAGGAACTTGTTTATCTACTACAACTAGACCATTCCCTTAATAAATTTTGAATCTATTAATAACATCATGTCCTTGACAATGATGTCAAAAATAATGAGTCATCGATTCATCATTTAATAATGCCAGTCTAGGGCTGGTTTTCAAGGTTGTATTCAATAGGAGGAAGAAATCTTTAGCAATTGATCTCTTCTACCACACTCCACACTTGAAAGAATTGAAAAGAATAATTACAAGAAAGTAAATCACACCACACTTTGCAAAAAAGTAAATCATACCTGTAAAAATGAAAAATCACACTTACAAAAATTAAATCACACTTGGAAGAAAATAAATCATACTTGTAGGAAAGTAAATCACATTTGCAAGAAAATAAATTGTAGAATTCAAAATAAATGATAAACATAAAAAATACCTGTAGATTCATAACAAAATTTACAAAGAATAAATGTTTACATAAAAATAAATAATAAAAATTCAAAATCATAATTACATAATAAAGAAATAATTAAAAATTCATTTATCTATCTTCATTGGAATGAGTGGACAACTCATTCCTCAGAAAATGATTTTAATCATAACACTGAATTTATGTCACAAAGCTTCAGAATATATTATTGATAACCAATATTGATTATAATAGTTTGGAAGGTTACATTTATAATCTCATGCTTGCAATTAACTCTTTATTCAAGAATAATAATTTTAGACGCTTTCCATCAAATATGGAGAGAAACATAATAACTTAGATATTCTAGTTTATCTCAATCTTTCATAAAATATGGAGAGAGACGTTATTATCTATTTACAATATAAAATATATCTTCATAAAATACAAAAATAATTATTTATGGAATAAAACTATACAAATATAAATTTAGATACAATCTTAAACTAGTCCATGAATAAACCTACATAATTTGTAGATATGCTTACATAGTCTATAAATATACTTGTAGAGTTTATAGATTTTAAAACCTATAGAGTAAGTAGATTTTAGAACATGTAGAGTCCATAGATTTAGATCCTATAGAGTCCATAAATTTTAGACATGTAGAATTTTTAAATTTTAGAACTTGTAGAGTTCATATATTTTAGACCTGTAGAGTCTATAGGTTTCAAATCCTATAGAGTTCATAGATTTCAGATCTGTAGAGTCTGTAAATTTTAGAACCTATAGAGTCCATAGATTTTATTTAAATTACATTCTTTGAAATGTTGATGATTATGATGTCTCCTTTGATCTTTGATGCTTTAAACTAATCTTTAATCAATAAACTACATAGATGTATAGCTATTGATTGAGTTCATAGATATAAACTGAGTGAGTCTATAGTAAATTTGGTGAGTCCATAATCAGACTAAGTGAGTCATAGCTATGTTTAGAGTACCTATAACTCACTTAAAATTTGATATTTAATTGAGTTTTTATGTTCAAGTATAATATAGCTTATTATGGGATACATATATACACATTAATAACTTTTTTTCATAGATTTAGTAACAAGACTCAAAAAATAAGAAAATAATGATTTATAAAAAAATAACCAAGATATAGTTCTCTATTTGATTTTAAATAAATCATAAGTTCAAAAACTACAGTCATATCCACTTCTAATGAAATGAAAAAAGGATGTTATTTCTTGGATATAATAAACCATTTTATATCTCATCATCTCTCCTACACCTAACCTCATGCATATCCTCATGGATGTCATTCCTTTATCTAATTTTTTTTTGAGATACAAATTTATGAGTTAGATGTTCTCATTTTTAAATAGTCTTTCCGAATTTGACCTTGCATGAGTAAAATGATTTTTATTTTGTATAATCCTCTTGGATTTCATAGGTAAAATTTTTCATTGAAAGTGGTCAATAAAATACATTTGTCAAGGATAGGTTTTTGTGTGGAAATTTTTCTTTTATCATTGATTTCTCTTTGGCATAGATTCTTGTGTGAAATTCTCATGCTCCCCACCCTGCACCCCTCCCCCTCATTTATTTAATGAAGTGAGATTAGGTTCTTGTATTGATAATTTCCTACTATGCATACATAACTCTATTTTGATCACAAAACAATTTTGGACATAAAATAAATTTTTATACTCGAAATTTTTGAAGAATTTTGAAAACTATATACCATTATGAAAGTCATTAACTTGATTTTACTAAGCCCCATTCTTTATTATCATTATCAAAGTCATTAATTTCACATTCTTAAAATATAGATTTAAAATATCAAGAAATTAGTAATATAAAATATCAATAATTCATTTTTATTATTCTTGTCAAATCTGTTGACCCTCATGAAATCTGTTCTAGATTTATGTATGGTGATTTATTTGCATGCAATGCTTGATTTGTGTGTTGACCCACATGCATGACAATTTATTTGTATGCAATGTTACATACATAGATATTTGTTTACATGCAAACTAAATTTATGCAACTAACTTCACGCATGTTATCTTTCTACCTAGATTTATGCATGCAATTTAAATTTATGCAACTAACTTCATGCATGTTATTTTTTCATCTAGATTTATGCATGCAATCTAAATTTATGAACTAACTTCATGCATGTTATTTTTCCATGTAGATTTATGCATACAATCTAAATTTATGAAACTAACTTTATTCATGCTATTCTTCCACTTACATATATATATATATATATATATATATATATATATATATATATATATATATATATATGAAACTAACGTCATGCATGCTATCTTTCCACCTAGATCATGCATACATGATCTATCATATCCTTCTTAGAATAGAATGAGATCGACTTAATTGATTATTTCCCTTTCTTTAATTATAAAAATAAAATCACATGAAATATTATTAAAGTCAACTGACTTAAAAATTATGTAATATTTTGTTGATGGTTTCAGAAAAAGTGTAACTGTATTTTATCTTTCATATAGTCGATCTCAATTTTTTTTCTCAAATAGGCAAATTAATGCTTAAATAGGCATGTTAGACATAGGGATGTAAATTCTAGATTCCTCTTTGTGAACATCTATAAAAATTTAGTCTAGTTTTCTCCATCTTTTACACTATTTCAAATTATCATTTTCTTCTTCCATCTTATATTAACATTTAAATCCTTTCATATGGTGTTAGCAGTTGTTATTTTCTACATAACAACATTAGTATGGTATGGGAGGTTTTTACATGAAATTAAAATTTCTAAAGATAATTACAAAAAAATAAAATATAATCTATGTTTTAAGAAAATAAATACTAATATATTTTGTAGGAAAATTAATTCTAAAGAAATCATTAATTATCTCCTATCATAAAATTTGTAAAGAGACATTACCTCTCACTATGAACTTGTTTATTTACTACCACTAGTCAATTCTCTTAACAAATTTTGAATATTCTAATAACACCATGTCTCAAGAAATGGTGCTAAAAATGATGAGTCATGAATTTATCATTTAATAATGTCAATATAGGGTTGGTGTCTAAGGCTGTATGTAAAAGGAGAAAGAGATCTTTAGCAATCAGTCTCTTCTACCACCCTCCACACTTGAAAGAATTGAAAAGCACACTTACAGGAAAGTAAATCACACCATAATTTATAGAAAAGTAAATCACACTTGTAGAAATGGAAAATGACACTTATAGAAATTAAATCACATTTGTAAGAAAGTAAATCATACTTGTGGAAAAGTAAATTACTAAATTAAAAATAAATGATAAAAATACAAAACACTTGTAGGTTCACAACAAAATTTATATAAAATAAATATTTACATGAAAAATAAATAATAACAATTCAAAATCATAATTACATAATAAATAAATAAAAATACATTTATCCATATTCATTGGAATGAGTGGCTAGCTCATTCTTTGGAAGAGGATTTTAATCAAAACACTAGATTTATGTCACAAAGCTTCATAATTTATTATTGATAATGAATATTGATTACAATAGTATGAGAGGTTGCATTTATAATCTCATGATTCCAACTAACTCCTTATTCAAGAATAATAATCCTAGATGCTCTCCACCAAATATGGAGAGAAACATAACAACTTAGATATTCTAACTTATCTCAATCTTTCACAAAATATGGAGAGAGATGTTATTATCTATTTACAACATAAAATCAATCTTTATGAAATATTAAAAAAAATAATTATAGAATAAAATTATGTAAATCTAAATTTAGATACAATCTTGAGCTAATTAGTAGATAAACTTACACAATTTATAGATATATCTACATAGTTTGTAGATATACATGTAGAGTTTATAGATGTTAAAACCTATAGAGTCTATAGATTTCAGAACCTGTAGAGTCCATAGATTTCAAATCCTATAGATTCCATAGATTTTAGACCTGTAGAGTCTATAGATTTTAGAACCTATAGAGTTCATAGATTCTAGACCTATAGATTTTAGACCTATAGATTATGTAGGTTTTATAACCTAAAGAGCCTATAAATTTTAGACCTACAGAGTCTATCTATTTCAAATCTTGTAGAGTCTATAGATTTTAGACCTGTAGAGTCCATATATTTTCTTCAAGTTATATTCTTCAGACTATTGATGACTATGATGGCTCCCTTGATATTTGATGCTTTGAACTGGTCTTCAATCAATGAACTACATGGATGTATAGCTACTGACTGAGTTCATAGATATAAATTGAGTGAGTCCATAGTAAATTTGCTGAGTCCATAGCTAGACTAGGTGAGACATAACTATGTTTAGAGTACCTGTAGCTCACTTTAAATATGATATTTGGCTGAATCTTTATGCTCAAATCTAATATAACTTATTATGGGTTGAATATGCATACATTAATAGCTTTTTGCCATAGATTTAGCAACAAAAATAAACAAATAATAATATAGTGATTTATAAATAAATAACCAAGATATAGCTGTTTATTTCACTCTAAATAAATCATAAGATCAAAAACTACATTTAGATGCACTTTTTATGCAAGGAAAAAAGATATTATTTCATGAATATAATGAGTCATTTTATTATCTCGTCAATTTCAATGTCCTATTATGATAAAATGATGATCACCATACATTAAAAAGCCAATTCAAAGTAGGAAAAACACTAGAGGGAAGTGTATAAGCTATAAATTGCCACATGGGGCCCATTTGGCTAATGAAAAGGTGTGGGTGGATCATAAAAGGGTTCTAAGTGGCATGAAATTATTAATGAAGGAAAATGCATGGATAACATATATTTTAGGCCCCTTTCAATGTAATTAGTCAAGATATTCCCTTTTCCTAAAGTTTTCAAGCAGTGATACAAGCTCATGAGGTGGTTTGAGGGGTCAAATGGACTTTAGGATGAGTATGTAATGTAAAATGATTTTGAATGCATATTGATCTTCATATTATATTCTCAAACCAAATTTGAAACATATTAACATTAGGAAAGACCATTATATCTCCTTATATAGGGTTAATCATCATTAGACTTCATGACTTCTTAAAAATGATAATTATCATTTTAAGATGCTATGCCACCTTTTATACCATCATAATGACCTTAAGATGCTCATGACATCAAGGAATAAAGTAGAAAACCATAACACGTCATGCCATTCTTGATAGAATTCTAAGATTCTCATCAAAATAAGGAATATATGACCATACTCAAAGCAATCATAAGTGGGATATAATAATGGTCACCAAAACTTTAGAATATATGTGGTTGACATTTTGCTTATGAGGCTAAAATTTCAATAAGTCCCAAGATATAGAAGAGCATAGTTGGATCACTTATTAATTTTGGAAAGTGTGTTGAGAATGTTTCACTATTTACCCATGTAGAATTATGGAGAGTGATTATATCTTTTCAAGTGTGTTTTTCTATGTAGGTGGACTGATCTGAGCAATATTTCAGTGATAATTCAAGTGATAGTTCTACCACAATTGATGATGGAACTTTTAGAAGCCAAAAATTTTACACCATAGCTCCAATTGACTCACTATTTGAACCATTGGAAATTTAAAAATGAAGAGAACGTGGTGAGATGGTATCGAGCTTTGATCAATGAATTTTGACCCCCAAAAACCATGGAAGTGCCCTAAATTTCAATTTTAGTAGTGTAGTCTAAAAATAGTAAGTTTCTAAAAATAGTAATTCTTAAAATTCTATATTATTATAAATCATGGAAGTCAAACTACTTGATCTTCCTCAATATTGGTGACCTTCAACAACCTCCTCCTACCTTCAAAAATGTGTATAAATGAAGATGTAACCCAAAAGGGAAATCAGACATCTCTTCTTAGAGATAAGCATATGTTTGGATCTACAAATTTTGATGAATAAAACATCTCTTCTTAGATATAGAATTATTATTATTGTGTTTTTCTTATTTCTTGAATTATCTTTTAAACAAATCTTTTGAGTTTTGGATCATGGACCCTTGAAGTGCCCAAATTCATCTTATGTAAAAAGAAGGCCCAAAGTGTATGGATACTTAGGTATATAACTAGGACATGTGGTATTTTGTTTTTGGATGGGGCCTTCCATGCCAAAACATTTTAAAATCATTCTAGGATATTTAGGAGCACCACATGACATTATTTAAAATTATGCAAGGTTAGTTGATACTAAAATTTTCTCAGTGGCATAGGTCTTAAAGAGTATGGACCTAACACATGGCCATCACCAATTGAATAACCCCTCCCATAGTGTACCATTTTATTATCTTCATGATATATTATTGCATCATATGAACCTTGGATTATGGATAAATAGGTGTAAATTTGGAACTATATGAGGGGACCTGAACTGTATATTTCTTTATGAAATGTAAGATTATAGATCACAAGATCTGTAGAGTGCATAAATATTAAGTTAATAAAAAACTTTTAATGTAAAATAAACCTTATGAGATAATTTCATGTTGTAAGAGTACGCATCTTGGAACTCCATGAGTATGGATCATGGGACTCTATGAGCATGGGACCCTTCCATGTAAACACTCACTTTCACCAAAGGAACTTGAGTATCTCAAAAAAATTAAGTATAAACTTTTAAGATCATAAGAGGTAATAAATCTAAAATGGACATAAACCCATGAATGAATTATAGTAATACAATTAAAATGTAATTTGAAAAAATTTAATGTATAGATGAGGGCTAAAGTCCATTAAGTGTTAATCACTTGGATCATGGCCAACCCTTTCTAGAGAACAACAAATAAATTTTAGTGTTTGAATTTAGGTTTTTAACAAATAGTAAAGGTGTTTTGAGTCCACATTTTTTGTTATATAAAAAGGGGCATGTTGAGCATAAAAAGTATAGTATGTGGGTAAAACACTATCCAAGTGTTTATAACTCAAAATTTATGGTTTCACCTTAAACAAAATAGATAGGAAGTGGAAAATAAGTTCATGTTATCAAAGTAAAATGGAATATTTGAGTTATCTTCAACACATAGCATACTAACTATTAATCCTTCCAATAAGTCAACATGTGTGGAAAATCAATTTATATATTTCAACATTGAGGCTTTAAAATCACATATGAGTAACCTTCATGACTAAAACTTCTTAAAGGTGTTTTTTTTTTTAAATTTATTGGTTAAAGGGGGGAAGGCTTGGGAATTATTATGCTATAAACTAGACATATATATGCCTATCAAATATACCTTTAGATAAATTATAGGCATTGTTTTGGCTCAATGTTAGGCCTTTCTCCATTTCCATCTAGGTGGGAAATCTTGTAATGGAGGTTAGTCAAATCACCCTACCTTAGGAGTTTTTTTTTTAAAATTTTATTGAAGTGTTTAGATTCTTCTCTTTTGATTTTTATTTTATTCACACTATGAGGCTTAGGAACTAGTATATTAGAGGTAGAGGAATCAATTAAAAATGGTTATATTTAAAAATAATTCCTCTTCTATTTTTTCCTAAACTCAAGGTGGTTTCTCAATAAGTTAAACTATTGTGTTGACTTCTCATTAGTAATAAATTTTTTGTTAATTGACATGTTGATTATTAAAATAATTAATCCATTTTGAGTTGATATTATGAAACAATCTTCCTGACTATATATTACATTGAAATCAAAAATACTTTCACAGTGCTCAATTCTTAGACAATATATTCAACATTTTATTGTCAATTTGAAGGGGAAAAATTTCAAGGTTGGAATGGATGGACACATTATATTTAACCAAATATTGTAATGGGACCTTACACATGTAAACTTATAGCTTATGTAATATAAACTCAAAATAAAATCAATTATTACTATAATCAAGCATAATACCTTTGATTGAGATTGAAAGTAGAGAAATATACCTCCACTTACCATGAAGACCTCCTTGTTGTGTATATTTTATCTTTATTGATGATGATTATGGATGATCAAATGGAATTGTGCTTGACAACATGTCCCTATGGTTGAATATTACTTGATTGGATGATATAATTATGTTAATGGTTTTTTATCACAATGGTATGATCTCCTTAGGATATTAAAGATTGGTCAATCAATGAAAAACATATCCTTAGGCTCATTAAGCTTTATGGAAATGAAGGATGAGGGCTCCAATTTATATATAATTTTATGGGGAAAATGGATGGTTAGATTCTATTTTAAATGGATTGCTAATATTGATTCAACATCCTTATTTGATGGAGGGGATCACTTATTAAATGAGAGAGGTTAGAAAGTTATGACCTTGGTTGATTGAGGAATGGGATTGAATGATTAAGGGATAGGATTGATTTTTTTGATTTTTTAACTTTAGATTTGGGGATTTGTTTTGAGATGGGGAGATGTGACATATTTAATTTATTCTATTTTTAGTATTTTGGATGTGCATGGGTTTTTATTATTATTGATAATAAACTAATTAATAGTAACTTATTAGTTGATTAACTTAGACAATGATTTTATTTGTATTGGGTAAGGTAATGATATAATTATGATAGTGTGATTATTTAATTGGGGTGGTGGTGTGATGCGGTTGGGTTAAGAATGTTTTGATGATATGGTTAGTGTTATGGAATGCTAGGATTAGGGTTATAATGATGACCAAATTATTTTATAGTGATGTTAGGGTGAATTATATTGGATAATCGTGAGTTATTAATGGGATTAGGGTGATTAAGGATGAATTAGGGATGATTATGGATAAATTAGGGATAAATTAGGGATATTTAGGGTGGATTAGATTGATTAGGTTGGATTATGGACAATTAAGGTGGATTAGTGATAATTAGGGATGAATAGTGATGATTGGGGATAATTAGGAAATAATAAAGGATGATTAGGGATGAACATTGATGAATAAGGTTGAATTTTGAATAATTAGGGATGAATATGGGTGAAAATGGATGGATAATGATGATTAGGTATGATTAATGAAGAATATGGATGAATTAGGGTGTCAAAGTCAAGGTTTAAAAAGTGTCATAAGTAGAATGGTGGAAATTAAGTGCATAAAATTTCCCCTTCTTTGAAAGGGTGTTACAACTAAAATAAACAATTTTTTTTCAAAGAATGTAAAAGTATAAATACATGTGCATTAGTATGCCCCTAATGATATGATGGTTAAGGAGATTCTATAAATGATTCCACCTCAAGAGGGAATGCGTGGATGAAATATATGGAGGGGTTATTTTATTTATAAAATGGGATGAAATGTAAGAATGAGGGATAAAATGTAGTGGTGGGGGTGATGAATAAAGAGAGGGTGGGTTGCATCAATATGTGGTGACTATGGATGTATATGTTTTAATGGATGTTATGTATGGATGGGATTAAATAACTTGACCTAAGGCTTGCATGATTTAATTTGTTTTGATTTTTCCCAAATAATGATATATGTGAGGATGTTAGATTGGGAATGATATATATTTAATTAGATGTGAGATTTGATGTTCCATAATAAATGATATATCGAATGGGGTATATTGAGAAAGATTTATCTCAAGAAATATGTAAGCTTTGATTTGATTGATTTTTAATTGATGTGAAACCATAATTTAAGGAGTTAAATGATTTCATGGATTAATAATGTAATGATGAAGGATAATTATTATGGATATCATCAACTTTATAGTTTTTTTGTATGTATTTGATGATGTGATTGATACCTTAATGGTCTTACTATACTATTTATAATGCACACTTAGTAATTATGATGAATGAATATTAAGTATGGATAGTTAGTTAGAATAAATGTATGTTTACAAATGGATGTTGATGATCTGATGAAGTATGTTTATATTACTGTACATGATTTCAAATTGATTTATAAACCTTATTTGATATATAATATGGAAATATAAACCATGATGACATTATTTCTAAATGTAGTGGGATTGACACAAATAGAATAAAAAGATAATAAATTTTACAAACAAATCAACAACAAGAACACACACAAAAATGAAAATAAAATGTTATCAAGTAAAAAACCTAATGTTTTATTTATTTTTGAGTTGGCTTCCTCAAGTCATAATAGTGTGTCATTATAGCCTGATGATATAGGGTTCTATAAAGTATGGTAAAATGAGATGTGTACTGGATTAAGGATTTTTAATAGTTGTGTAAAATATTTGAAGGAATGGTATGATCATGTAGGTAAGTGTAAATGGTTGGTATGATGGTGGATAGGGAACAAACATATCACACACCATTGGCCATGTGAATTGTCTAAAAATTTTAATAGAGGGGATATGAAATCTCTCCAATGTGAGGGATTGGGAGTAACTACAAGTGTGATGATCTTGGGATTCTATTCTATTTTGATATTATCTTTGAGAGGTGATGTGGAGCTTCCATGAGAATTTGATCCACATCATGAGAATTTGATAGTATAGAGGGAAGGTTGAGTTCCTCATCTATTTGCACCTCAAAAAAGAATTTCACCAATAGATTTCATTTTATATTATTTATCTTATAGTGGATCAAAGAGGTTTTCACTAGGGAACTTTCATTTTTTAGTTGTTATTTTTTATTGGTTTTTTTATTTCTTGTGACCCAATAACTCTTCTTTCTCCCCAAAATAAGACAATGTATCGAAATTGATTTCAAAATCATTTTCATGATCTCATGGATGGATGTCATCTAAGAGTCTAATTTATTCTATGATAGATTAATCATTTTGACATAGATATAATATTACATGATATTGTTGGTCCCAGTCAAAATAATTCAAGATATTATATATTGAGTTGATTGGAAAGGATGAAGGGCTTAATAAAAGGATTATTGGTTGCAAAATATTCATAGAGGATATGCATGGAACTTAAATTCATGTCAGAGAAAACTCCTTAAGAATCATAGAAGTGTCATTAAATGATATCCTTTATTTGTGAAGACATGGATGGGATCTCAAATCCTCTATTCATGAGGGCCAAGTCCTTATCCTTTATAATTCATGATTTTGGACATTTTATTTTCCATATGATATTTTTTGATTTTAAAATAGGATGTTAGACCATCATTTTATAGTGAGGAGTCATGGGATATTTTGATATTAACATATATAAGAAGACCATATTTAAAAAATGATGCTGAGAAAAATTGATAGGATGGTTTATTTTCTTATTTATATTATGGTTGACACTACTTATAGGAGAGATAATAAGTGTAGTCGCATGGGAGATATTTATGGTTTCCCTATATAAATTTTCCTTCTTCACTTTAGGCTTGGTGATAGAGGCTTCAACATGTAAGGGGAGATTTTTTGATGAGCCATCAGGTGGTATGTTGTGTGGGTCAAATGTGGGATAGTAAAATATTGGAGGTAGTTCATGTTGGTTAAAGTTTGGTTGGAAAAACATAGACTCATGAAAGATGGGTTCACCAAATATGGGTTTGTTGAGGATCCATTCATGAATTATGGGTTGGTCAAATATAGGCTCACCAAAAATGGGTTGGTAAAAAATGAGTTCATCAAAGATGTTATTTTGACCTTGATATATTTATAGAGGAATTGATTGGGATTTAAAAATGGATTTTGGAATATCTCTAACTATAGATTATTGGATGCAGATGCACTTGATTCTTTGATAAATGACATTCCCTAGAGTGGTGATGATAGGGCATAATTATTTTTCTTCAACTCAAAGGCATTATAGGTGTCATTAAAAGGACTGTTGGGGTATTTCTTAGGTGATTATAGTTTTTAAAATTGTTAATTTTAGGATTTTTATTAATTTTGGGATTGTTGCTCCTTAATTTTTTGCCAAAGTTGGGGAATTTGGAGTTTTTTGTGGTTCAAGATTTAAAATGGTATGGTATGGTTGGTGGTTATATCATGAAGCGTTATATTTTTTGTGGTTGGATTTATTTGATAAGGGTAGGATAAAGTGAGGTTTTTATGTCTTAGGAGATTGATGGATATTTGATATTTAATAGGGGTGATTGTTGTGGAATTAATTAGGAGATGAATTTTTTGATGTCAAAGGATGTATATTAGATGATAGGGATGCCAACTAGTAGATTACATTTTATATTTTTTCAAGTATGATTTTATTTGAAATTGTGATCCCACAATCATTTTCCATTTATAGTTGACATTAGGGTATCATAATTGGGATTATAGCTAATATATGGGATATTTTATTAGATCATCCATGGATTTTGATTAAAAGGGTTGTCATTATTAATATATTGATTCAATTAGGTTTAAAAATTCATGTTGAACATCATTGGTCTAGATTGGTTTTGGTTTGAATCTAGAGTTAAATGGGTTGTTAATAAAGGGGGATGCAATAAAAACACACATGCAAGCACAACCTATGATAGTTGAGTAGGATTGTAACTAGACATTAAACCACATATATACATTAAAAAAAATGGTGTGGGTGGCCTTTGGAAATGTTGTGTTCCCAACACCACTATATGTTTATGTATAAATGGATCATATGCTAAGTTTTACTAGAATACTAGGGGATTCTTATACATACTTGTGGTATTATGAGGTCCAACTTGGTGATAAAAGGGTGTTGTCTGAGGCCTATAGATTGGTTGATAAAACCACCTCATTTCAAATTGCTAGTAAAACATGTCACCACTTAGCCAATAATGGTAGCTCTTCCTTGAATATTTATATTCCACTAGAACACTAAATTTTTCTAATGTTTGGTGATGGAATATAAGTCATTA